>LPNX010201938.1:83104-116497 GCA_001517045.1 Pseudotsuga menziesii
AGCTTGACCATCCCCCTCTCTCTCTCCCCTCCTCAACATAACCCTTACCAATCCTTTCTCTCACTCTATTTCCCCCCTACTCCACTTAACACTAATATTCTAAAACCCCCTTTGTCTCTACCTCTAACCCCTTAACACTCCCCCTCTATATCTGCCTCTAGCCCTTTGCCATCCCCTACTATATGCATGTGTTCCCCCTATCTATTACTAATCCCCTCTCTCACTCTCTATCACTCTCCAACTCATACACCTACACCTAACCCCCACCCCCTATATCTTCCCCAACCCCATAACACACCACATCCCCATTGCCATCTCTCTCTCTCACACACACACACACACATATCCATACATCCCACCCTACCACTAACAACCCCCCAACCCTCTCCCTCCCCTCTCTTCCCCCTAACTCATACTAATACTCTCTCTCACTCTTTTTCTCTAACCCATACTAACCCCTTCTCTCACTCTCACTCTCTAACCCAAACCCTCTCTCTCTCTCTCTCTCTCTCTCTCTCTCTCTCTCTCTCCCCCCCCACCTCTTCCCACTAACTCATACCATGGTAAGGCCTCAAATGGTCTCCTCAAAAGAAGAATAGTGGCCTTTACCCCTTCTTCTACTTGAGGCTTGTGTTTTCGAATGTGTGGGTGGTCGACTAGCCACACTAGTCCAATGTCTACAATCATGTTTAGAAATTTATAGGCTTATACTCAAAAAATATGTCTTATTCATTTTCAAAACATTTTATATATATATATATATGTGTGTGTGTGTGTGTGTATGTATGTATGTATGTATGTATGTATGTAGATACACACACACACACACACACATATATATATATATATACAAACACACACACACACACACACACCAAAATTAAATTTTACTTACTAATCCTACCCCAATCTAAACCAAGAGGAAGTACCAAGTCAGGGTCATCTCTGAAATCTAGACCTGCATATGGAAACTCCTCGAACGCATGAAGTTGCCTACTCCACCACTCAAGGTACTCATCATCGAAAGGGATAGTAATCACTCCTCCTCCCAACCGGTTCAATAGGTTAGTCCATTGTGTCATGTAAGGTTTTCTAGGATCCACGGGAGGTAATGATACTCATGGGCCCATCCATGGAAGCCTCTCAGAAAGAATGACACTAATATGCTTCTATAGCCGAAATTTTTTGTCTTTCCAGTCTTGCATTCGGTAAGTTGACTCTTCATTTTTTTTAACAAACCACTGCAACATTCAAAAAGTCTCGATCTCAAGCATTCTACCTCGTGAAGGTAAGTGCAATGCTTTTGAACCCACCACTCTAGTGATCATTGTCAATATCACTTTCAAAGGGAAGCTTGCAATGCTCGCAATAAGCACTTTTGTTCCCATATGTTGTGTACCTACTACACAATATCTATTCACATATTCTTGGACCATAGAGACAATATCCCCTCGAACAAGACCTTTAAGGTTCACTAGAGCTCCTCTCCTTGAGAGCCTGGCAAGAAAGTAGATGTCCTCTACTGTGATTTCCAAAACTTCCCCTTTGTTAGCGAATGCACCATGGTTAGGCTCCCAACAATAAATCAATGTCTGAAGGAATCCCTTTTGCGCCCTCATATTGGAAACTCAAAAGAAATTGAGCAATCCATACCGTCGAAGAGCATTTAAGGTCAAAAGTGTTCGTTTATCCCATAATACTAAGAGGGGGGGTGAATCAATATTGACTCTTAAATAATAAAATACACAATAATCAACAATTAAAACACATTTTTTATAATGGAAACCTAAAAGAGAAAACCACCTACACAAACTCATTAATAAGATGAATTTTACAAAATTGTTTATCTTCTACTACAGAAAGGATACAAAAGACACCCTGGGTTTTTCTTGCAACTATAGACTAGGATGCTACAACAACCCTATGGTTTTATGCCTGCTTCAATAGACAAGGATGCTACGACACCCTGTTCTCCAGTTACGATTAGAAGGAGGCTTAGACCCCCTGCAAACCTGTGGCATGCCCTAGCACCACCCTGCCACCTTGATCTGATTTTTTTTCAGTCTTTTGGAATAGTTGTAAACTATTCACTTTAGACTCTGTCAAGCTTACTAACAGAGACACCTTATTATTTACACATTCATTCAATAAATACCTTTTACCTACTACTTATGAACGCATCTCTCCATATTTGTGTTCTTTCATTTTGGATCATGACTATTTACTTACAGACATACCTCTTCATCATCTGCCCATTCAATTGTTGCATCATTTCATTGTTAAGTTTCAGCAAATGCACCATTTCATTCTTCTCACAGCTCAGAATTCATTTCCACAACCCTGTTTATCATTTTCTAGTGCTTTTGTAATCTTCTTCTCCATATACAATCCGGACTACTGATCTTATGTTTGAATCTCTCTAGACCATTGATCTACTCTACAGATTTCCTCTTGAAATTGTATTTTCGCACCAAGTTTTTGTTTCAACGATTCCTCGTCGTTAATCTTCATCGGGCTTCTCCATGAGCGTTGATCTTCAGATTGCAAATGCGGGATGTAACATTTCCCAAAATTGTATCTTGACTTTCCACACTTCTTTTTCTGAATTGTTGATCTATTTTAGCAGAACTAACTTCAGCCATCCGATCTCTCCAGATTGCGGGATGCAGGATGTAACATTCCCCAAAATCGTATCTCGAATTTTTGTAAACTTCTTTTGACATTTCTTTTTCCAAACCGTTGATCTATTTTAGCGGAACTAACTTCAGCTGTCCAATCTCTCCAGATTGCGAGATGCAGATTGCGGGCTCATAGAATCTTTAAACATTATTTCTGCAATTCCCTTTCCACATTTTTTCTTCCGCACCATCGATCTCTTTTGGCGGAACTAATCTCAGTCATCCGATCTTGATCTTTTGTGGAACTTTGTATTTTTCGCCTAACTATTGGAATTAATCCTTAACCGTTGGATCTAGTGCGGGACTAATATAAGTCATCTGATATTGATATTTTGTGGAACTTTATCACTTTGTACGTGTTTAACCTCTGCGCTAGTTCATTCAACAACAACATTGGATGATCGATCTCAGTCGTTAAACTTGCTATAGGGTTATTCGTTTGCCATTCACCTTGCAACCTACAACATGTAACAGGGTTATTCCTTTGTTATTCTGGATAGCTACAACCTTCAGTCTGCCACCATATATTTGACTTCTGATAACTGATTTGACATCAATAACAACTAATTTACTCAACAATCTCCCCCTTTGGCATTGATGGAAAGATATTTAATCATTCTCCCCCTTTGACACCAATGACAAAGAGACCTCTCTTTCTAACAGCTCCCCTGTCATCATATCTCCTTCTTTTTAGTGCTTTTGTAAAGGAATGTCTCCCATATTTTGTCTAAGATGCTCAAAGGCTTCCTCAGGTAGTGGTTTGGTGAAAATGTCAGGAATCTTGATAGGTAATAACTCCTGATTCGATTCTATTCATGGATAAAACATTTATTTATACATTACAATGACTCTTGGGATCACATCCGAGAGTCTCTTCATCATCCTACTATTTACATTAATGTATAATCCTGACGGATTATATTCCAACAATCCCCCCCTTAATCCGAAGGGGTGTTAGTAAGTCCCAGCATGTTTCTGAATCTTTCAAACTATTCTCGTCCAAGCGCTTTGGTGAAGATGTCTGCAACTTGATCATTTGTGGAACAATGTCGAAGATGGACTGTCTTGGCCTCTACATCATGTCGAATCAAATGATACTTTGTGTTGATGTGTTTGGTTTGATCATGGAATCTAGGATTCTTAGCCAGCTTGATTGCAGAAGTATTGTCGACCAATAATGGAGTGGAGTTCTCTTGTTTTTCTTGCAAATATTCAAGTATCTTCCTGAGCCATACTATTTCTTTCGTTGCTTCAGCTGCAGCCACATATTCTGCTTCTATTTTTGAATCTGCCGGAACTGACTGTTTGCGTGATCTCCATGAGACAGCTGCTGATCCAAGACTCATAGTGTATCCAAAAGTTGATACTCCTGTCTCCTTATCGCCATCAAAATCTGAGTCTGAGTACACAATAAGGTTGAAGTCATCTACTTTAGAGTACTTGAGTCCAACGTCTTGAGTCCCCTTCAAGTATCTTAGAACTCTTTTTGCAGCTGACCAATGTCCTTCACAAGGTTTATGCATGAACCTTGAAAGTATGCCAACAACATAAGAAATATCTGGTCTAGTTGTTGTAAGATAGATAAGACTTCCTACAAGTTGTCGATACTTGTTCGCATCCTCAAATTCTTTTCCTTCGCTTGATGTGAGTTTCATTTTCTGTTCCATTGGAGTAGATATAGGGTTGCATTCTGTCATGCAAAATTTGTTTAGTAGTTCTCCAACATTCTTTCTCTGAGATAGGAATATGTACTTAGGATGTTGAGTGACTTCAATTCCTAATTAATAGTGGAGATGTCCCATATCTGTCATTTCAAAGGTCTTTTTCAAATCTTTCTTTATGGATGCTATATAGCTCTCATTCTTCCCTGTCATCAAAAGATCATCTACGTACAGCACAAGATACACAACAGATCTTCCAACTTTCTTTATAAACGGTGTTGCATCATCAAGATCAAAATGTTCGAAATTTAACTTCAAAAGATGCTTGGTTAACTTTTCATACCATGCGCGAGGCGCTTGTTTTAGGCCATACAAGGATTTGACAAGCTTGCATACCTTTTGTTCTTTTCCTTTCCCAACAAAGCCTTCTGGCTGGGACATGAAGACATTCTCTTTCAAGTCTCCATTCAAGAAAGGAGTCTTCACATCCATTTGATGAACTTTCCACCCTTTCTGAGCAGCTAAAGAGAGTAAGGTACGGATGGTAGCCCATTTTGCTGTAGGAGAGAACGTTTCTTCATAGTCAATTCCTTCCTTCTGTGCATAGCCTTTTGCTACAAGCCTCGCTTTGTGCTTGTCAAGTGAGCCATCTGATCTATATTTGTTCTTGTACACCCACTTGCAGCCAATTGGTTTGGTTCCAACTGGAGGGTCAACCAGCTTCCAAGTTCCATTCTTCATGAGTGCATCATACTCATTCTGCATAGCTTCTTTCCACTCAACTTGAGTAGAAGCTTCTTCAAAGGAAGTTGGTTCAAAGTTAGCAGATAAATTAAATTCACAATCAAATGATACATCCATGTCATCACCTGAATTATATGCTTCTCCTCCATTTCTTTTCAAATTTCTCGTTCCCGACTTTCCAACTTCATCCGGATGGACACTTTCAAGTGTCTTTGTAGCCCATTTAGGAATCTTCCGTGATGGTCCTAGTTGATCAGCTGGTGGTGCTTCATCATTGATTGAGAGTCTTTCAATTCTCTCAATCACATCATCCAGTTGAATCTCTTGATCAGGTGAAGTAGCAGGAACTTCTTCATGCGGGGGAGTTGGTGCTTCATATGGAAATTCCAAAGGTTGATCCAGAATAGGAATCCCCCCTTCAAGGTTTGGAATTTCATTTTCATTTTCAGAATATGTTTTTGGATGAGGATATTTTTCCAAATGATCAAGTTGTCTCTCAATGGACTGGTCATTTTTATTAGTTTCAAGAAAAATGACATCTCTGGAAATAACAAACTTCTTGTTTACCTCATCATACAGACGGTATGCCTTGGAGTATTCTTCGTACCCCAGGAAAATGCATTTTCTGCTTCGAGCAACAAGCTTGTTTCTTTGCTCCTTTGGAATCAAGGCATAACAGGTGGAACCAAAAACTTTGAGATGCCTGATTGAAGGGAGATGGCCAAACCACATTTCATGTGGAGTCTTGTTATCAAGAGCATTTGAGGGACTTCTATTTCTCAAATACGCTGAACATTTTACTGCGTCACCCCAAAACATTAGTTTTACATTCATGAAAAACATCATTGAGTGAACCATATTCATTATGGTTCTATTCATTCTTTCTGCTACACCATTTTGTTGAGGATTGTAGGGAACGGTAGTCTGATGTGCAATTCCATGTTGGCAAAGATAATCTTCAAAAGCATTTGAAGTGTATTCTTTCCCATTATCAGTACGAAGTGTACCAATTTTTTATTGTGCTTGTTTTTCTATCAATGCATGAAAGTCTTTGAATGTTTGAAATACTTCTGATTTTGTCTTTAAACAGTAAATCCAGCACATTCTTGAGTAGACATCAACAAATGTCATAAAATACTTATTCCCATTTGCAGAAGGAGTTGGCATTGGGCCACATAAATCAGAATGCACTAATTCTATTTTACTACTTGCTCTGAAATTAGATTCATGGAATGGCAGCTTACTATGTTTCCCTAATATACATGCATCACATTTGTTCTTCTCTTTGGGAATGGTGGGAAAACCAAATACACCATTCTTTCTCAACAAACGAAGACTGTTATAATTTAGATGACCAAATCTTGCATGCCACAATGAACTAGATGACAAATTACCTTCTCCATGCTGAGAGAGGTAGGCATAGTTCTGAACTCTTGCAAATGAACCCTTTATCTTCAACAACTTCCCATCTTCGTATCCAGTCATGATGACTTGGTTGATAGAGGACTTTTTTATTTCTATGATTCCATCAAACATGTGGATGGAATGGCCTCGCTGTCAAATCTCCACCAAGGACAGCAGGCTTCTCTGCAACTCTGGAAGATAAAGAACATTCTTCAACAAGAAATTAGGGAATCCAGGCATATTTAGTCGAATGGTGCCCATTCCCTTTGGTTTAAGACTTGACTTATCTGCAAAGTAAACTATGCCATCTATTGTTTCATTAAGTTCTTCAAAACAGTCTTTTCTAAATTTCATGTGTGATGTTGCACTAGTATCAAGCAGCCAACAATCTTTGTAAGATGAAAGTGAAGTCATTTCATTGATTCCAAGATTACTATGTGCAACAATACAATGAGCAGAATCAGAAGATTTACTAGAATCTTGATTTTTATTATCATCTTTCTTCTGGTTATGCTTGTCTTTGATGGAGTCCCATGAAGCCCAACACTGATCTGATGTGTGCCCAGTCTTTCCACAACGCTTGCACTGCAAATCTGATCTTTTGCTGGAGTTGTTTCTTCTACCTCTGAAGTTTCTTCTTCCTCTGCCTTTCTCTTTGCCAGAGAGAGTGGCACCAACTACAGATGCTATAGATTGCATCTTTTGTGATGAATCTGCAACTAAAACAATAGGAGAAAAGAATAAAGAGTAAAGGTGCAGGTCTAAGTCTCTGCCACCTTCCTCAAGCTTTACAACAATGTATCAGTATCAGAAATCAATGCAACTCTATCGTAATCTTTACACAGTACTCAATGATACTCACTAGGATTGAGTTTATGCACTGGAAACAATAGTGAAAGAAGCAGGTCTAAGTCTCTGCTACTTTTTACAATACAGTCTATGTAGAATAACAACTACACTAACTAGAAACAATGTCTTCAATGAGCTCTCTTTACCACTGATAGGTCTATGTTTCTGCCGTAGTATTTACATTAATCTAAGACAATTCTGCAGCAGCACAACTTATATGGCAGTACACAAACTTCTCAATTTGCAACAATACACAACCTTCAAAAATGTATAGCAAAAAAAAAATCGAGCTTCACTCACACATTGAATACGCAGCACAGACTGGGTTTTGAGGAGATTGCAGTCTCAAACTAGATCACAACAACTTCAAGACAGCTGAAGGATGTCCCAACAATGTTCCAGGGTTAAAATATTTGCAGACCTTTCATTCAATCTCCAACGCATAGATTTAGGGCAGAAATTAGGGTTTTCAAACAGTCACACTCCTCCACATTAAATTATGTAAAGTTTACCTTCACGCAATTGGTTAGTGTCAATCTTCAACTTGGTCATAGCAGCAGCAAATACACAACACTCTCCAACTTCATAATACTCCACAGGAGCAGGTCGTACGATTCAATGGTCTTCACGGCTTCACGCAGCTTCAATCAACAGCATATCACAGCTTCTTGTCAATGCAGTCTTCAATGGACTTGCAGCAGTAGGACAGCTTCAATCATCAACAATGTTCTAGGACTCCATGCAAGTGATAAAGCGCATGGATCTTCACGGACATTTCCTCGGTCACCTAGCTTCAAACAAATTCCACCAGCATATCATGCCTTAATTCTTCACGCAAGTGCGAGGCGTGAGTTATCCTTGTATCATCGTTCTTCAACACAAATGCAGCATATCAGTCTTCAACGCACCAGTCTCCACCATACGCAGCATATATCAGAATGAGATCATTTTAAAACGAAAAAAAAAATGAAGAAGCTATGCAGAATTAGGGTTAGTGCTGAAGCAATGTTGTGCATTGCAAGCCAATGGCATCTTGCTTCCATGTGACCACATATTCAAAGGAAGTGCAATTTGAGCCAAAGACATAACTTCAAACCGACGATTAGCTTACCCCACCAATGAGAAAATAATATAGCTCTCTACTAACATGCTTCATAACAGATTCACTATACAAGCTGCTTTGCGTTACACATAAACTGTTCTACCGAAGAACAATCTCTGTTAATATTGCATTGAAGAATCTGAGAACAGTAGCACCTCCTCCAGAATGGCGTTTTCTGCAAAACCCACTTCAACGCATTCTATACTATCGTTCTATACTATAATGCATAGCATTCAAGGTATCACCAAAAGAAAGACGAGTCATGAAGAGTGCAGCTGCAAAATTTAGGGTTACACTAATACGACGGAGGAGAGGTTACCAGACTTTAAAATAATATGCAGACCTAAGGATAGTCTCAATGCACAACGTTAGAGTAGCCAGCAATCACTCTCTTCAATACGCAGTGAAGCACAGTGCAGTCTCCAAGCAATGGATTAGGGTTTACGCCTATGAAGAGAGCCCAACCCATGCACAATACTTGACGGTCTCAAATCGCAACAGTCTTCTCATTCCTTAGCATAGGTCTGGAGGAGAATAACGCATACAATGCATGGGACTGGCAGACTGACGGAGTAGGAAGCCTGAAAGAGCAGACTGGCAAGAGAAACGAATTGACAAAGGGAAGAATGGAGGTCTGATAGACAGACTGCCAGGACTGAAATTTAACAGCAGGAGTTATGGCAGGAACCCGCTCTGATACCACTGATAGGTAATAACTCCCGATTCGATTCTATTCATGGCTAAAACATTTATTTATACATTACAATGACTCTTGGGATCACATCCGAGAGTCTCTTCATCTTCCTACTATTTACATTAGCGTATAATCCTGACGGATTATATTCCAACAAATCTGTTCTTTTGTGTCAATGTATTCTAATCTGATAGCTTTTTGAGATACATGTTCTCTTAGATAGTGATACTTAATTGGTATATGTTTTGTCTTTGAATGCATGATAGGATTTTTAGACATATTTATAGCACTAGTGTTATCATAGTTGGTCATTATTTGATGTTCATATTTTACAAGTAGATCTTCTAGGGTTTGTTTTATCCAAATAACCTGAGTCCAGCATGATACAGAATCAATATATTGTGCTTTTGCTATAGAGAGTGAAATGGAGGATTGATGTTTACATGACCATGATACTAAACAATTTACCAGAAAGAAGGCTACACCACTAGTACTTTTTCGATAATCAATACTTCCTACCCAATCTGCATCAGTAAACGCTTTCAAGGTAAAGTCTTGTCCTTTTGGATACCATAAACCATACTCCATGGTACTTTTTAGATATTTAAAATCCTTTTTATTGCTGTTACATGTGTTTCTTTGGGAGCTAACTAGAATCTAGCCACCAATCCAACAACTTGCATCACATATGGTCTTGTGGTTGTCACATATAGCATACTTCCAATCATGGATCTAAACATGGTATGATATACTTCCAAAGATTCATCATCCTTAATTAACTTGCAATCAGTGACCATAGGAGTACCAACAGGTTTGGAATCTTCCATTTTAAACTTTTTCAACATATATTTGATGTACTTAGTTGAGAGGTGAAAATTCCTTCATTTGTTTGGTAGACTTGCAATACCAAGAAGAATGTCAATTCACCCAACATTGACATTTCGAATTCTTTCTTCATTTCAGAGGAATGCCCCTTACAAACCAATCTTGCTTTGTTCCTTATTACTTGTCCATTTTGATTGAACTTGTTTTTGAAAATCCATTTGGTTCCTACAATGTTCTTATCTTCGGGTCTTGGGACAAGTTTCCAGGTCTCATTTTTCTCATCTGATCTTGTTCTTCATTCATGGATTTAACTCATTCATCACTTTTGTTGGATTTTGTAAAGTTCTTGGGTTCTACTATTGAGAGTAGGGCTTGTTCCACATCTGGTAGTTGTCTTCTTGTTTTGACTTCAACATTTTTATCACCTATGATCTGTGACTCCAGGTGATCCTTTTGTACCCTTCTAGAAGGAGTTTTAGTGTCAGGTCTAGGGAAGTATTCATCATCTTCCTATGTATCTTCCTTCTCTTTGTCTTCTTCTTCGTTATGAATGCTCTCATCCTTTTGCAAGTCTTTTATTTCATCATCACATGTATTTTTAGTATTGTCAAGATTTTTCTCTTTCCTTGGTTTTATATCATCTACTTTCACATCAGCACTTTCTACAATTTTATGTAACCTTTTATTGTAACACCTATATGCCTTTTTGGTGGATGAGTATCTTAAAAAGATTCCATCATCATTCTTGGAGTCGAACTTTCCAAGGTCATCCTCGTTTCTTTTGATGTAACAGTTTGTAATGTCCTCTTCCAATTAGGCCTTGAGGCCCAATACCGCTAACCTATGTGATTCATGTGGGTTGGAGCAGTTACTGACAGCTAGGGAATCATCTAAGGACTGATGCCATCCATAGAAGATCTAGGGCATCATCATTAGGTCAAGAAGGGCCACCAGGGCAAAAGGCCACCTTCGTGCATGCCATCCAAGCATTAATTAATGATGCATGCACTCTTTAAGTCTCCATCCGCATGCATGCAAGTCAACGGAAAATTAGAAGATAAAGTGACCTAATTAGGTCAAAGATTAGGGTTTTTGAAGTTGAACATTATAAATAGAGGATAAAGCGAAAGGAGACTTCACTTTTGATTATGATTATTTTGGGAGCTCTTGGATAGCAACATAGCATGACGCACAGTAGTTGGGGTTGGAGACGAAGTCTTCAGCTAACGGGATTTTGGCAGTGAAACATCTGTCCTAGTCTTATTCAGGGTAAGCCATACAGGTTCACCACTTGTTCTTCATCCATTCATAAGTTATCCAGTATATGGTATAGATCGTTGCAGGGACACGTGTGCAACCGTAAGGAGGGGGTTTTCAGCCAGAAAGCCCTAATCAGTTGTTGGGCCTTCAGATCTCAGTTTTACTCTGAAAATCAAGCACCATTCTTATCATCAGCATCATACTCCGGTACTCGGTGATTATCAGATCCATCCATGCTCATCTGGAGCAGTTATCAGCAGTTTCGGGATCCTAGGGGCGTGAGCAGCTGTCTCACCAGAGCAAGTCGCTATCCTTCCTAAAGGTCTCAGAAATCCCGCATGTACTAGGCATTCTCTCTGGCACGGGAAGGCTATCAGCCCTGCAAGATCGACAGCTTCATCGGACACCTTCTTCACTGAAAGCATCACCCTTTTCTGACTGGGGTTCTTGCTGTTGGGGGTTCACCGGAAACAGAAGAGATCTTCCCATCTCCGATCCAGTTTCGGTGCTTGCATACTTTCTCCGAAGCAGTCTAGCCGGCTTATCAGTGGTAAGTGTTCATTCTATATCACAAACCCTAACCCTAATTTTTCCTATAAAATAGGGATTTTTGCATGGCAGTTTGCATGCCCAGTTGTATCAGCATATTTGCTTAGAAATAGAAAATATCGGGATTTGGGATATTACAGTGGTATCAGAGCTATTTTCTTGGCCAGTTGTGGGCTTAAGAAATGAAAAGTAGATGAATACATAAGGAGATCCTTTTGTAACCTATAGGAGGAGGAAGAGTAGATACGCAGAAGAATTCGAAGATATCCAACTAGAAGATACCAATTCAGACATGGAACAAACAGGTATACATTCGAATAGAGGAAAAGGAACGGGAGAAGAAGAGGATCGGATGGAATTTCGCAGCTTGGTCTCTGCATTGCAAGACTTAGCCAAAGGACAAAAACATGTACTCAATGCAATCAACAGATTATCAGCGAAACCAGAAACAGGTATCAACAGTACACCTCCCTCACCGGTAGATCGGGGATCTACAAGCAGCAGTGGAAAGGTAGCATACACTAACATTCAGAATACTCCGCACATATACAGAAGACCTTCTATTAGGCCTACCATGCCCCACTTCTTGGCAGATACAGTAGGGGGCCCGGTCATGCAGGTAGAACCTAGCGAGCCTTTTGGGGCTTATCTATAGGAGTATAGAGACTTAGGGGATATGTTTCATGCTGCCATGTCTTTTTCAGATTTCTGCAACATGAAGAGTAGGAACAGGCCCAGGAATTTCAACAAGGGTTTCAATCACAACTATGAGTTGCAGAAGACCTTGGGCAGGTTGACCATCCCAAACTTTGATGGTACTCGCGGAGGATCAGCGAGGATATGGGTTCAAAAGCTGGACACCTATTTCCAACTCAACCCCATGATAGAGACGGACACCATTAAATTGGCTACACTTCACCTAGACGGAGAAGCTCACGAGTGGTAGTACCACGGATTGGTGACATTGGGTCACAACACCATACATTCTTACGGTGAGTTCACTCAGAAGCTCATAGAGAGGTTTGACAGGAAAGATCCAGAGATACATTTCAGGGAGTTGGCTCAACTCAAACAGATCGGTAGTGCAGAAGCTTTCATTTCAGAATTTCAGAGGCTAGCCATTATGGTAACAGATGTGTCAGAGAGCAGATTGACTATGTTATTCAATGAGGCCCTCACAGAGCCACTACGGGGATGGGTGAAAGCCTACAAACCCCTCACTCTGCAGGATGCCATTAGCAGAGCAAGAGATCTTCAGGATTCAGTCCCCAAAAACAAATTCCCATTGAAAACCAATTTTCCTGTTAGGGACAAGGACAGGAAACCTTTCCAGCAGGATGTGCCCAAGAAAACTTGGTTAGATGAGGACACTAGGAAAGACTTGAGAAGGAAGAAGCTATGCTTCACCTGTCATGAACCATGGGTACCAGGACACAGGTGTGCAAGGAAGGCGAAGGCTCACTACATTGAGGTATATTCAGACAGTGATGAGGACAACTATGAGCAGGAGGCCACAGAAGAGGAATCACACCAGGGTGATACACCAAAGGGAGTCATTGCTACATTATCTGGAGTACCAAGATTCCATACTCTCAGGGTCAGGGGAGTAGTACAGGGTCATAGAGTAGGAGTATTGATTGATGGGGGAGCCACCCTCAATTTTATTGACTCTGCTTGGGTAGCCAAGAGAGGTATTCAGACCGAGAAGTTCGAAGGATTCACCGTAGCAGTAGTCGGGAACTCCAGCATGGAGTGCAACTACTGGATCCCAAAATTGAATGTCGCCTTAGGTAACTATCAGATGACAGACTCTTTTTATGTAGTGGATGTAGAGGATACTCATGTGGTATTGGGTGTTCAATGGCTTTATTCTATAGGGAAATACACTACAGAATACAGGGCAATGGAAATGGAGTTCCAGGGGCCAAACAGCAAATGGGTAGTTTTGAGGGGCATGAACACTTATCCCCCAAAACCGGCCTCGTCATAGAGAATGGAGGTAGTACTCCGACAGGATGATATAGAATGGGATGCAGAATGTTTGGTCACCTTCAGGAAACCCCCAGAGACCAGCACACAACACCCAAGTGACATTCAAGCCTTGCTACAGAAACATGAAATGGTTTTTTGGGACCTTCCATCAGGCAGACCACCAGACCGAGGGTTTGAACACATCATCGAGCTAGAGGAGGGAACACAAGTAGTCATCACCACTCCGTACAGGCATCCCAAAAGGTACAAGGATGAGATTGAGAAAACAATCAAAGAATTACTGGAGCTTGGATATATTCGGCCCAGTTCTAGCCCCTTCGCATCCTCAGTGGTACTGGTCAAAAAGAAGGATGGTACACTGCGAATGTGCATCGATTATCGAGCACTCAACAAGAATACCATTAAGAACAAGTATCCCATTCCCTGAATTGATGAACTCGTGGATGAGCTTCAGGGAGCCCAATACTTCTCCAAGATCGATCTTCGCTTGGGGTACCATTAGATCAGGGTAAGGGACCAGGGCATCTCCAAAACAACTTTTCGCTGTCACTATGGTCACTATGAGTTTTTGGTCATGCCCTTTAGACTTACCAATGCTCTGGCCACTTTTCAGTCATGCATGAACCACACCTTCAGAGCACAGCTACGCAAGTTTTTTCTCGTATTCTTTGATGACATCCTGATTTACATCAAAACATGGGAAGAGCATCTGAAACACCTGGACGAAGCATTGAGCATTTTAGAAGAACATTGCGGCTTTATGCAAAAATGTCCAAGTGTGAGTTTGGCATGAAGGAAATGTTGTATTTAGGACACATAATCAATGCATAAGGAGTACAAGTTGACATGGAGAAAATCTGAGCTATCAAAGATTGGCCTGCGCCAAAAACAGTTACAGAATTGAGAGGGTTCCTAGGTCTGTGCACTTATTACCGACGGTACGTTAAGGGATTCTCCCAATTTGCAGCACCCCTCACAGATCTCACCAAGAAGGGGGCATTCACTTGGACAGACTCAGCACAGAAAACTTTCGAGGAGATGAAGGTTATTATGAGTTCTTGTCCAGTTCTAGCATTACCAGACTTCTCACAACCCTTTGTAGTAGAATGTGATGCCTCAGGGGAAGGGTTAGGAGCGGTGTTGATGCAGAATCATCACCATATTGCATTTGAGAGCCGTAAAATGAAGAAATACGAACGCCATTACACCATATATGACAAAGAGATGCTAGCCATCTTGCATGCTCTCACAAAATTCAGACAGTACCTGACGGGCAGTAAGTTCAAAATCAAAACTGATCATAACAACCTCAAGTATTTCCTGGAGCAGAAGGAACTGAATGAGCGACAGCAGAAATGGGTCAGCAAAGTACAAGCCTACGATTTCGAGATAGAGTATGTAAAAGGTAAGAGTAATGTAGTAGTTGATGCATTATCTAGGCGTCCAGCCCCATTATCTTTCAGTAGTATATCCACGGATTGGAGAGCACTTCTCTTAGTAGAATACTCCAAAAATAAATTCGCTTGCGAATTATTGGACGGGAAAATTCAAGATGACAGGTACAGGATTTTGGATGACATCATCTATTACAAAAACAGGATATACCTCTTTCTAGAATCCACATTGAGGAAAAAGATCATTCAGGAAGCCCACGATTCTCCTTTATCAGGGCATCAAGGTTTCTTAAAGACCTACAGGCAGATCAAAGAGAGGTTCTCATGGAAGGGCCTCAAGGGGGAAATCATGCAGCATGTCTGAGAATGTAGCATCTATCAGCAGAACAAGATTGAGAACACCCATCCAGCAGGGTTACTCTAGCCACTACCAATTCCAGAATAGAAGTGGGAAAGCATCTCCATGGACTTTATTTCAAGATTGCCCAAGGTCCAAGGGCGAGATTGTTTATATGTAGTAGTTGGCAGACTGACCAAGTTTGCACATTTCTTCTCAATATCATCAGACTACTCAGCAGCTCAAGTAGCTGAGTTATTCTTCAGGGAGGTCTTCAGGTTACACGGGTTACCGAAGACCATTGTCAATGATCGGGATAGCAGGTTCACGGGGGCCTTCTGGCAGGAACTGTTCAGATTGGTGGGGATCGAACTGGTTACTAGTATGAGTTATCATCCCCAAAGTGACGGGCAAACAGAAATAGTCAAAAAGTGGATCGAAGGATATTTAAGGAATTATGTAGCAGGGAAGCAATGAACTTGGATAAAATGGCTACACTTAGGGGAGTATTGCTACAATACTACCTATCACATGTCTATTAGGGTGACTCCTTTTAAGGCATTATATGGTTACAAGGCCTTGGACTATGCAGATTTGGCATTTGGAGATAGTAGGGCTCCTAAGGCTAAGGATTGGATACAGGACAATTAGGACATTCTGAAAATATTAAAGGAGAATTTACAAACAACCTAGAATCAACAGAAGTTGTATGCCGAAAAACATAGGATTGAGCGGAGCTTTGAGGTAGGGGATTTAGGATACTTAAGGATCTAGCCTTACCGACAGTCCTCACTTAAGAAGAAAGGATAAGAGAATTTAAAACCCCGCTTCTATGGACCATACCAAATAATTAGGAAAGTGGGAGAGGTGGCATATGAACTAGAACTTCCACAGGAAAGCAAAATTCACAATGTGTTCCATGTATCTAATCTGAAGAAGACCCTTGGGCAACACATTGCTCCATCCACTGAATTGACTCCTTTAGATGATGAAGGACTGCTGATACTAATTCCCGAACAAATCATACAGACTAGAGAGAGGAAGCTCAGGAACAGGATAATCAGAGAATACTTGGTTCAATGGAAGGAACTACCACCAGAGGATGCCACCTGGGAAGGTGAACAGGTATTGCAACATCCCAGTTTGAAGTTGCTTGAGGACAAGCAATCTCAAGCGGGGAGGACTGTAATGTCCTCTTCCAATTAGGCCTTGAGGCCCAATACAGCTAACCTATGTGATTCCAGTGGGTTCGAGCAGTTACTGACAGCTAGGGAATCAGCTAAGGACTGATGCCATCCATAGAAGATCTAGGGCATCATCATTAGGTCAAGATGGGCCACCGGGGCCAAAGGCCACCTTCATGCATGCCATCCAAGCATTAATTAATGATGCATGCACTCTTTAAGTCTCCATCCGCATGCATGCAAGTCAACGGCAAATTAGAAGATAAAGTGACCTAATTAGGTCAAAGATTAGGGTTTTCGCAGTTGAACGTTATAAATAGAGGATAAAGCGAAAGGAGACTTCACTTTTGATTATGATTATTTTGGGAGCTCTTGGATAGCAGCACAGCGTGCCGCACAGCAGTTGGGGTTGGAGATGGAGTCTTCAGCTAACAGGATTTCGGCAGTGAAACATCTGTCCTAGTCTTATTCAGGGTAAGCCATAAAGGTTCACCACTTGTTCTTCATTCATTCATAAGTTATCTAGTATATGGTATAGATCGTTGCAGGGACACGTGTGCAGCTGTAAGGAGGGGGTTTTCAGCCAGAAAGCCCTAATCAGTTGCTGGGCCTTCATATCTCAGTTTTACTCCAAAACTAAGGCACCATTCTCATCATTAGCATCATACTCCGGTACCCGGTGATTATCAGATCTGTCCGTGCTCATCTGGAGCAGTTATCAGCAGTTTCGGGATCCCAGGGGCGTGAGCAGCTGTCTCACCAGAGCAAGTCGCTATCCTGCCTAGAGGTCTCAGAAATCCTGCATGTACCAGGCATTCTCTCCGGCATGGGAAGGCTATCAGCCCTACAAATCAGCAGCTTCATCAAACACCTCCTTTACTGAAAGCGTCACCCTTTTCTGACTGGGATTCTTGCTGCTGGGGGTTCACCAGAAGCAGAAGATATCTGCCCATCTCCGATCCAGTTCTCGGTGCTTGCATACTTTCTCCGAAGCAGTCTAGCCGGCTTATCAGTGGTAAGTGTTCATTCTATCTCACAAACCCTAACCCTAATTTTTCCTATAAAATAGGGATTTTTGCATGGCAGTTTGCATGCCCAGTTGTATCAGCATATTTGCTTAGAAATAGAAAATATCGGGATTTGGAGTCAAAACAAGAAGACAACTACCAGATGTGGAACAAGCCCTACTCTCAATAGTAGAACTGGATAGCAGCACAGCGTGCCACACAGCAGTTGGGGTTGGAGACGGAGTCTTCAGCTAACAGGATTTCGGTAGTGAAACATCTGTCCTAGTCTTATTCAGGGTAAGCCATACAGGTTCACCACTTGTTCTTCATTCATTCATAAGTTATCCAGTATATGGTATAGATCGTTGCAGGGACACGTGTGTAGCTGTAAGGAGGGGGTTTTTAGCCAGAAATCCCTAATCAGTTGCTGGGCCTTCAAATCTCAGTTTTACTCCAAAACTTAGGCACCATTCTCATCATCAGCATCATACTCCGGTACCCGGTTATTATCAGATCCGTCCGTGCTCATCTGGAGCAGTTATCAGCAGTTTCGGGATCCCAGGGGCGTGAGCAGCTGTCTCACCAGAGCAAGTCGCTATCCTGCCTAGAGGTCTCATAAATCCCGCATGTACCAGGCATTCTCTCTGGCATGGGAAGGCTATCAGCCCTGCAAATCGACAGCTTCATCGGACACCTCCTTCACTGAAAGCGTCACCCTTTTCTGACTGGGGTTCTTGCTGCTGGGGGTTCACCGGAAGCAGAAGAGATCTGCCCATCTCCGATCCAGTTCTCGGTGCTTGCATACTTTCTTCGAAGCAGTCTAGCCCTACTATTGAGAGTAGGGCTTGTTCCACATCTGGTAGTTGTCTTCTTGTTTTGACTCCAGCATTTTTATCACCCATGATCTGTGACTCCAAGTGATCCTTTTGTACCCTTCTAGAAGGAGTTTTAGTGTCAGGTCTAGGGAAGTATTCATCATATTCCTGTGTATCTTCCTTCTCTTTGTCTTCTTCTTCGTTATGAATGCTCTCATCCTTTTGGAAGTATTTTGTTTCATCATCACATGTATTTTTAGTACTGTCAAGATTTTTCTCTTTCCTTTGTTTTATATCATCTACTTTCACATCAGCACTTTCTACAATTTTATGTAACCTTTTATTGTAACACCTATATGCCTTTTTGGTGGATGAGTATCCTAAAAAGATTCCATCATCAGTCCTGGAGTCGAACTTTCCAAGGTCATCCTCGTTTCTTTTGATGTAACAGTTACTGCCAAACACTTTAAAATATTTGACTGAGGTTGGTCTTCCATACCACAATTCGTAGGGGGTCTTATCCTTATTCACTCTAAGTTTTCCTTTGTTAAGTATGTATACAGTTGTGTATACAGCTTCTCTCCAAAATGAATCTGACAGTTTTGCTTCATTGAGCATAGTTCTAGCAGCTTCGTGGACTGTTCTGTTTTTCCTTTCAACAACCCCATTTTGCTGAGGAGTTTTTGCAGCTTAAAATTGCCTCTTAATTCTATGACCTTCACAGAACTCATTGAATTCATTTGAGGTAAATTCTCCCCCATCATCTGATCTAAGACACTTGATTTTCATACCAGACTCATTTTCAGCCATTGCCTTGAAGATTTTAAATATTTCAAAGGCTTCTTATTTTTCTTTGAGAAATGCCACCCAATTCATCCTTGTGTAATCATCAATGAGCAACATGAAATAGTGATCTCCTTGCATACTTTTAGTTTTGGTTGTTCCACAAAGGTCTGTGTGTATTATTTCCAGAGGGTGTGAGATCATATGTTCTTTTATTTTAAAACTAGCTCTGGTTTGCATCCCATGTTGACAATGTTTGCACACTGAGTTTAGAGGAACTATAATTTTAGGTAGATCTCTTACAGCTTCCTTCGTGCTTATTTTGGAAAGATTGTCAAAACTTAAATGTCCCAACCTTTTGTGCCATAACCAACTTTCATCTACCATGTGTAAGAAACCTTAGTTTTCATTTTCCAATATGTATACATTGTTTGTATTTCTCATAGAAATGTCAACAACCTTTCATGATTTCTTATTCTTGATTTCACATTTTTCTAAGTCAAAGATGCAAATGTGTCCTTGGTCGCATGTTTGACTTACACTAAGAATATTAGGCTTGATGTTTTCAACTAGCAAAACATTTTCTACTTTGATCCTGTTGTTGACAACAGTTGTTCCTTTGCCGATTATTTTGGAGGACATGCTGTCTCCAAAAGTGAATTTTCCCTTATTATCCTTTAGTGTTATGAATTTGCTTGGGTCACCAGTCATATGTTTTGAACAACCACTATCCAAGTGCCATAAGTTTTGGCTTTCGATTGCACATAAGGCAATAATGGAAGTTTCCTTTTCTTCCTTGTCTCTCCAATATCTCTTTTTTTTGGTGTTCTGAGATTTGATTGCAATAGTATTTCTTGTAGGAGTCTTCAACTTACAATATCTTGCCATATTTCCATGGTTATTACACTTATAACATTCTATGTCATATTTTTGGAGTAGTGTAAAAAGATTCTTATTTCCCTTCGACTTATTACATGATGACTTCTTCTTGTATTCAGAAACGTTTCTTTCAGTTCTGTAATTTAATGCTTTATGACCAAAATTATTACAAGAATAACAATGACCTAAGAAGATCTGTAGATATCTATTTGGTCTCTTTGGTGCTATATTATTTCTATTTTTATCTTGATAAATTAAGCATGCTTTCTTGCTCCCTTCCTTTTTAGCTGGAGTCTTTAGTACTTCAACATAGCTTTTCTTACTTCCTTCTTGATTGGTGACAGGAAAAATCTCTGGCTTCTTTTCTTTAACAAACCCCAATCCAGATCTATCACTTGATGGTCTTTGGCTACTCAGAATGTCATCTAGAATCGTTGAGCTATTCTCAAACTTTGACTTGATAGATTCTTCATCAAGCTTTCTCTTGAATTGCATGATTTCTTCTGCAAGCTTTTCATACTCTTGTATTCTTCTTTTGAGTTGTAGATTTAGGTCCTCCTCGACCTTTTTGGAATCTAGAATTTGAGCTTCCAACTGACTGATGATAAGATTTGACTGTCTGTTATTTTTCCTACATTTCTCAAGTTCTTCAAGGGTGCTAACAAGTTCAACTCTTAGGTCTACTTCTCCTTATATATCTGAGTCACTATTTGAGGCTTGAGTATCTAGACCCATAAATAAAACTTCAGTTTCTTCAACTTCACTTCCATCTGAATCTTCATTTCCTTCTATGGTGTACACAATTTTCCTTTTCTCATAGGGTTTTTTCTTGTTTCCTGGTTTACCCCTTTTGAATTTTGAAGTTTCGTTTTCTTCATTCTCATCTTGTTTAGTGTAGGTGTATTTAGTGGCAAAATGTCCAATTCTTCCACAATTAAAATATTTTAAAGGTAACTTCCCCTTGTATTTTCTAGTCCCTCTCTCAAGCTTATTAATGAAAAAGGCATCCTGATCATTTGGGTTTTCTGATTGATTTTTATAGAGGTTTTAAAAGCTGCTTCCCCTTTTGAAGATCCATTTTGTCCTGTTCTCATCTCATACGTAGTGAGAATTCCATGTAGCTAATCCATTGTTACCTTTCTAAGATCATCACATTCTTCTAAGGTGGATACCTTTGGGTTATACCTCATTGGTAATGTTCTTAGTACCTTGCTTACCACTTCCTCTTCTTTTAATTTTCCTCCAAGCCCTCTGATCGCATTAACAACTTCATCTACACAAAGAAGGTATTCACCAATATTCTCTTCTTCTTTCATTTTAATACTTTCAAATTGACCTTTATATGTTTGGAGTTTGGATTCTTTGACCTTAAATTCTCCTTCATAGATTATTTTCAACTTGTCCCATGCTTGCTTGGAAGATGTGCATTGCATAACTTTAGTAAATACCAAGGGTGTTAAACCATTCAAGATTGCATTCGGGGCTTTGGCATTGCCTTCATATTGGCCTAGTTCTTCTGTGTCTATAGGGTATTGGTTTCCTATGTTATGTTCTTTTTCAGCTGTTTCCCAAACCTTCCATCCCAGGGACATCAGATGAACCCTCATCCTTACACTCCAATATGCATAGTTTTCTCCTGTAAATAGTGGAGGTCTGTTAGTGGCTAATCCTTCTTGTTGATCCATAGTGGTTTTATAAAGGATCTACCTTCCAGTGGTTAAACTGTGCTGAAGGAACCTGCTCTGATACCAATTGTTGGTTTATCCCACAATACTGAGAGGGGGCGTGAATTAGTATTGACTCTTAAATAATAAAACACACAATAATCAACCATTAAAACATCGTTTTTTATCGTGGAAACCTCAAAGAGAAAACCACCAACACAAAGTCATTAATAAGATCAATTTTACAAAATTGTTTATCTGCTACTACAGAAAGGATGCAAAACACACCCTAGGTTTCGCCTGCAACTACAGACTAGGATGCTACAACACCCCTATGGTTTTCTGCATGCTTCAATAGACAAGGATGTTATGACACCCCGTTCTCCACCTACGACTGGAAGGAGGCATCGACCCCCTGCAGACGTGTGGCCTGCCCTAGCACAACCCTGCCACCCTAATCTAATTTTTTTTCACTCTTTCGGAACAATTGTAAACTATTCACTTTGGACTCTGTCAAGCTTACTAACAAAGACACCTTATTCTTTACACATTCATTCAATAAATACCTTTTACCTATTACCTACCAACACATCTCTCAATAGCTGCGTTCTTTCGTTTTGGATCGTGGTTGTTTACTTACAGACATACCTCTTCATCATCTACTCGTTCAACCATCGCATCATTTCATCGTTAAGTTTCAGCAAATGCATCGTTTCGTTCTTCTCACAGCTCAGAATTCACTTCTGCAACCCTATTTATCGTTTTCTGGTGCTTTCGTAATCTTCTTCTCTAGATACAATTTGGATCATTGATCTTATGTTTGAATCTCTCTGAACCATTGATCTACTCTACAGATTTCCTCTTGAAATCGTATTTCCACACCAAGTTTATGTTTCAATGATTCCCCACCGTTGATCTTCATCGGGCTTCTCCATGAGCGTCGTTCTTCAAATTGCGGGATGCGAGATGTAACATTTCCCAAAATCGTATTTCAACTTTCTGCAAACTTCTTTCCGCACTTCTTTTTCCAAACCGTTGATCTGTTTTAGCGAAACAAACTTCAGCCGTCCGATCTATCCAGATTGCAGGATGCGGGATGTAACATTTGCCAAAATTGTATCTCAACTTTCCGTAAACTTCTTTCTGCGTTTCTTTTTCCGAACCGTTGATCTGTTTTAGCGGAACTAACTTCAGTCGTCCAACCTCTCTAGATTGCGGGATGCAAGATACGAGATGTGGGATGCGGATTACGGGTTCATGGAATCTTTAAACGTTATTTCTGTAATTCCCTTTCTGCACCATCAATCTCTTTTGGTGGAACTAATCTCAGTTATCCGATCTTTATCTTTTAGGGAACTTTGGATTTTCCGCCTAACTGTCGGAATTAATCCTTAACCGTTGGATCTAGCGTGGGACTAATATAATTCGTCTGATCTTGATCTTTTGCGGAACTTTATCACTTCGTATGTGTTTAACCTTTGCGCTAGTTCATTCAGCAACAACATTAGATGATCGATTTTAGTCGTTCAACTTGCTATAGGGTTATTTGTTTGTCATTCACCCTGCAACCTATAATAGGGTTATTCCTTTGTTATTCTAGATACCTGCAACCTTCAGTCTGCCACCATATCTTTGACTTCTAATAACTGATTTGACATCAATGACAACTAATTTACTCAACAAAAGGATCACTGAGGGAATCTTGGTCTAGAGCCTCATGCTCCCTCTCCCTCCATATAAATGCCATCTACACAACAATGTCATTATTTTAGCTTGGGTGAAATTGTTTCTTCCCTATACTATGCATTCACCTTAATTGATCTGAATAGATGAAAATTATTCACTACCAATGCATTAGACAAGTTCAAATTTTGCTATAATTCACACCCTATGAGTTCATAGCAAGAGGTGAAAGATGAAGCTCAAAATTTTAATCTTGGACCAAAATCAATTAAAAAATCATAGAAATGAAAGATGAGGGAAGAGAGGAATACTTGGAACTAACAGACATCAATTTGCCAACTAAAGGACTCCATAATCAACAATTGAAGACCTAGGGAACAAAAGCTCAAAAGTATTAAAAATAAGGTGAATTGGTTTGTAAAAAAACTTTTTACCAAATATTTCATTTTTTATTTCAAATTTTTACCCATATTAATATAGATTTTTTCCTATTTTTTTAACTAGTGACTATTACTATTGCTTTTTTGGCTATATCCATGAAATATTGATAGGAAATGAGAATTAGGGCTTTCTTTCAAATGGTGCTCTAATTAAGAGGTTTTAAATCTAAACTATCATATAGGGTTTGTCATATTTATCATGCATGGTTTGCATCAACTTGGCCATAATTTTTTTACACCTTAGGATCACCACACATAGGATTGCGACATTAACCCTCTATATCAAAACAAACGTAAATCCCCATTCTAGAGCTTACCAACTCATGGGTTCCCTAGTTAAGTACCCTATTCTCTTCTAGTACCCATGTCAAAGTTTCTATTAGGCTTAAGAGTCCTTATATAGCTATGCCATGTCATCAACATAGGACATTGGAGGATTCTTAAGACATTTCTCTAGACCTTGTGCACCATTGTTGATTTTAGGTTTCACTCATGGGGGCATGATGTTGATAATTTTCATTAGGCTATTTCAATTGATCAACGAATTACCAAAAAAATAAACAATTGAGGGATTTTATGTTGTGTTCGTTCAAAGAAGTTTTAGGAGAGTGCTCAAGTTGACAATCGACAAACTCCTTGTGCCACTACAATATGTCAAAAAATACTAGGGATTTCCTTTCCACATTGCAAGAAGTGTGAAAGGATTAACTAGAGCCAAGCCAAAGCACAAGTGGTGTCACAATTTGAGACCTAACGGTAATATTAATAGTAAGAATATATTTATATTGTAATGTTTGATTAAAAATAATTATTGCCAAAGAAAAAACCATGAACCTAATACACAATTCAGATACAGAATCTCTTTTTTTCTCGGACCAACGCTCTAGGCATCTCCTACGAGCATACTGTGAGAAATAAAATACATATATTTGAATAAAAATTCAATAATTAAGACTAAAAAAATAAAATTTCATTCACCTGAGGCAATATATACAAACAACTTTTATCTATCCCCCTAAACCCCAAACCCCATACCTTCAAGGTGCCAGGACATGCACAGGGATTCTCCATATTTCCTTTGTTGTCCTCTTCCTGCCAAATACAACATTCAGCCAATGTAGCATATCCACTCTCCATCAATGGTTTATGTTTAAAAATAAAATGACAGATGTTACCAAGAACTCTTCAAAATTTCCAAAAAGAAAAGAAGAATGCGCATTAATGAAAATACTTTTATAAAATATTAAAAATTAGCAATGCAAATACTTAACATAAGTAAAATTACCTTAGTCTTCAGTAATGCAAATACGTCTCAAACATAAGAAAAATTACATTAGTCTTCAGCTTCACCAGTAGCATCTTCACGCATTCCAAGTATCCCCAATCTAGGACCTCAAGGGGATAAGTATCAAAAAATAACCAACTATTTCATCATATATAACATTGGATTCTGATTATGGTTTCAAACACTCTGATTTAACTTCATAGGTGGACTAGAGATAGATCGACCTTTTGTGGCCTTCCCACCTTAATATTTTTACCCATTGAAACTAACCCGATAGAGTCACATGAATATTATTTATCAAATTCTTTTAAGTAGGTTCAATGGAGCTTTTCGGTGGTTTATAGGACTCGGACCAGCCACTCCCTTTGGTCGAGCCTGCTTGTGCATCATCCATATCTTGGTCCAAAATTTATGTGATTTTTAACAAAGGAGCATAAGTGGCTTTGAGCTAGGGAGAGGTAAAGTGAGATAGGGTGAGGGCAATAAATGTTGTAGTTTTTTTTTAGGAACACAATCCAATGGAAAATGGCGGCGGGATTTATCCCTAGAATGGAGGGATAACGTGGCATAGAAATTGGAAATGGGATAAAGGATGGAACAAGTTTTAAAATACTATCAAAATAATGTGTATTATTATTATTATTAAATGTAAATTGAGAAAAGTAATTGTCACATAATAAAGATTATATTTTACTATTGTTAAATATTAATAATAACTAAATTATGTCGTGTGTTTGAGTACGTCTACTTGCTTGG
This sequence comes from Pseudotsuga menziesii, assembly GCA_001517045.1. Classification (NCBI taxonomy): domain Eukaryota; kingdom Viridiplantae; phylum Streptophyta; class Pinopsida; order Pinales; family Pinaceae; genus Pseudotsuga; species Pseudotsuga menziesii. The sequence continues at coordinate 109,090 of LPNX010201938.1, forward strand.
AATGTGTTTATTTGGATGTAGTAGTAGATATGATTAATGAAAATATAAGTATATGAACAAGTTATCAATAAAAAATATATTATTATATGGCTTAAAATTAACAAAAGTATAAGTAAATGAAAGGGTTATAAAAAAATTTTATTATATAACTTAAAATTTCATACTCAAGTTATCTATAAATCTATCTTTTGACGGCATGTTCCAGGAAACACCAAATATTTTATGCATGTACGTAAAAACCAAAAGTAAAGGACAACCCAATGGTCTCCCATGTTAACAAAAATTCAAATATTTTGCATTACAGTGTAAACTACTTCAACCTATTGACAATAGATATCCACATAAGTCTAGTTTACAAACTTTTGATCATGTGTTTCAAAAGGATAAGTAATCATATCCTCATAGAATGATGTATGACAAATTTTATATATAGTTAAAAAAGGAAAAGGGGGAAGTTAGTAGTTTAGAATTAAAGAAGTGAAATCTAAGTTAATTCATTTTTAATGGACGTTGCTTGATATTAAATGGAATTCTTTGAAGAATGTGATACTTCAATGAAATAACTATAGAATGTGATATCAAAATAGTTGGTTTTCCCTCTTGAGGTGAAAACAAAGGGCACAACTTTTTAGAGCAACATAAAGCGCTTGCGTTTTAGAGAAACATAATGTGGTCTCCTTTTAGACAAAGATAGTGTGCTCGCATTTGTGTTAACTATCCTAGTTCACGATCACCATGGCACACTTGGGACTAGGTTTGGCATGCTCCGAATTACTTGGGATCATTTCTATTTTATAAATCTTGAATCTGTTTCTTGAATCTACCATTACATCTAAAAGGTCCATCAACTTTGTGCACTCACCCTGGAGCTGTGATTTTGAACTCATGTGTTTATGTACTTCATTTGTAGTTGTTTTCACAACATTTTAATATAAATCTCTTTGCATAAAAAAAGGACAACTTTCTTTCTTTTTAAAATTCATAATCTTTTATAATTTTATCAAATAGTACAACCAATAAACTTTGAATTAAAGAAAAAATATTTAATTTTACATATTACTATAACAACACTTTGAATTAAAAATATTATAAATTTAAAATTATAATGAAATGCCCTATACAAAAAATAATAATAATAACCCTATTATTATACTTTTAAATATCATAATTTTCTTATAATTTTTTCAATAATAAAAAAAATTATTTAAATTTACACATTAATACAACAAACCAATACAAAAATTATAAATTTTAAACTATAATAAAATACCCTTAAAAAAATATTTTAAAAAAATTAAACTTATTAATATTTAAATTTACACATTAATACAACAAACCCATACAAAAATTATAAACTTAAAACTATAATAAATTACCTTTAAAAAATAAAAATTATAATTTAAAACTATAATAAAATACTATATAAAATAAGAAAAACTCATTATTGCATAATAGTGTGAATTGAGTTATACACTCTTAGACAAACCCATTATTACATAATAGTGTGAATTGAGTTATACACTCATAGAAAAACCCATGATTACATAACAGTGTGAATTGAGTAATTAAATCTTCTTTTTCTTTTCCATTTTTCCAATTTTTAGTTGTTGTACATGGATGTCATGCACCACAATTGTTCCAGGTTTCCTTTCAAAATCTGTGTCCTCCACTGTTGTGCCAGGTTTCCCTTCTAAATCTGTGTCCTGCTTTGATTCAAAAAAGTCCTCTCTCTCCATAAATGATCTAAGAAATTTTTCCAATTTTCAGTTGTTGTACATAGATGTCATGCACCACCATTGTGCCAGGTTTCCCTTCTAAATTTGTGCCCTTCATTGATTCAAGAAAGTCCTCTCTATCCATAATGATCTAAGAAATTTCAATCATAAGATTGATCCAAGAAAGTCCCTACTTATTTTTAAATGTTGAGTGCAATGCCTTATAGAATTTGAATTTCCATAATTAATGAAGGAAGCAGACAAGAGGGAAAAATTCAGTTTTTAAGTAAAACCAGTGATAGGAACAAGTGAAGTGATTGACTTGGGGTCATAGCAAGGGGCAATTTTGATGATGAGGAAAATATTGTTGCACCTTGAGGAAGAGGTTAAAAGAGAACACAAACAAAGGAAGACAATCTTCATACAAAATGCAAAATAGGAGGCAAGTGTTGTTAAAGAAAAGTAACTACGAAAGATATTCTATTTTGTATTATTATTGTCATTACCCCTTTCGGAGATGTTGTTCCTCTGGTTATGGATGTTATTAATGTAATTGGTCATGTAAAGTCTTGAGGTAAAACCTCTGTTGTAAGGCGAGTCAGTAGTACCCACAAAAGTATTATTAAAATGTATTTTTGAGTATTCCAAGGCAAGTCGGCCCTAGCAGCAAGGAGAAGTCGCCCCAGTTGGGTTATTAGGCCTCTTAGCTTATCGGTATAAATAGGAGAGGCGCCTCCCTCATTTGGACAAGCAGCATAGCTCATCAATTGCACTAAAGAGAGAAAGAGTAGTCCATCTGGGAGAAAGGAGGCAGTGCAGTATTATTCTTTGTGTCTTACATTGTACTTGGTTGAAGTCTATATTGAGGATTTTTTGCTAGGTTTTCTTCCCCATGAGGGTTTCCAAGGATAAATCTCTGTGTTCTTTTGTGTGGTTGTGCTTATCTTTCTTTTAGTGATCCTTTTGTATATGGTTATGATGTTATGATGCTAAATGTTTTTAGATCTTATATAACCATTGAAATCTTAATAAGTGTTGTAATTTGGTTATTGATGGTTATAATTCAGAAAAGTTAGTGTCTATTGAAATTGTTCAAATTTTGAATTTTAAGTGTATACCTCATCCAAAATCATAAGAGAGTCATGGTTACAGAATGGGCATAGGGTCACTTAAGAGAGCAATGCTTGATTAATTTTAATATTGGAGGAATAGTGATAGCATTCTATGTGATGCTTTGTCCATGGATGTTTGTCACATTTTGTTGGGAAGGCCATGGAAGTTTGATGGAAGAGTTATGCATTATGGGAGAAAGATAGAAAGAAATATAACTTACATCTTTCAAATGAAGTAGGGGAAGTAATGCTAGTAAGTCTAGTCTTGGCATATGTGAAGGAAGTAAAGCAATGAGGATCTATGAGGTAGTGGGCTAAAGAAAGTTTTTGAGGGAGGAGAAAATGGGAATTTGTCATTCCCATAATGTTTTGTATGTTGGTAGGAAATGCAACAAAGAAGATGAAGGATGTGGCCTTGAATAATACAGCCACAAAAGGAGAAGATAACAATATTAAAATTGGCAGCAAGAAGGGTGTATGTGTGTCGTAAATGCAATGAGTGTTGGGAGTTGTATATAAGAGAGAGGATGGAGTGGATAGTGAAAGAGCAATTTAAGGCGGTAAACAACATTGGGTTAACGGGGATGGTGAAGTGTTGGGTTAAAGGGGATAGTGAAAGGTTAGATTAATAAAAAAATGTGTGGAAAACTTAGAAGTGCTTCCATATATAATATTTCAGGACCTATATGGTGTCATGGAAAGAGATGAAAATAATGTGTAGATAATTGAATTAAGAAATTAGAGAAGCTTATAGATCCTGATTTTGATCCATAACATGGCCTCAATTTGTGTTTTTGTGATGATGGCATGCATTTTATGGAACAATGTTGAAGCATAGTTTTGAGTGAAAACTACATGCACTTGGAGTGATTTCAAGGAAAAACCAAACATGTATTTTGTCTCCAATGTGAGCATTCCACTCGTAGCAGTGTGTTCCTTTAAATCATGCACAAGGAAGCCTTGTTATGCATTTTTGTATGTATAGACAAATTTTGTTGCACAATGTGTAAAAAAAATAGTAAAATTTTGGTATTTTTGCACAGGAGCAACTTTTTTGCTCACATTGAAAATCTAGAAATGCAAAGAGGCAAAGAAGGATAATACACAATCTCCAATTTGAATCACTCAATTTGGCCAGAAAATGAATCTTGGTGTTCATTTTAGTGAACCTTGGTAATTTTGGTCAATCTCGGCAAGAATTGCATCAGTTGTTGACTTGGTAAATTCAGTACAATCAAATGGAGGCAAATCTAAAAATTTTGAGACATGGGTTTTGCCAACATAGTGAAAATTTTTGGTGTGACAAAGAAAAGTGTATAGATTTTGTTGTGCATTGTTTTAATCCCTCTCATGTATATTTGTACTTTGTCTTAACATCAAACTTTGACATTTTGAAAAATTAAGGAAAATTCAACATTTTTAGTGAATTTTCATAAATTCTAGGAATATGAAGTGGGTGTTTTTTAAATTTTAATGGTTAGGGTAGTTGAAAGGCCAAAAGCCAATGAATCCAAGCATAGATTATGTGAAATTCATGGATAAACAAAGGGCCTTTGGCTCTCTAATGATTTGGGTATTTTTCTTGTGATGTTTATTGTTGTAAGATCCACTCTATAGATGTAATGAGGCCCAGGAACATTGGCCGTTGATTCAATAATGTTACATAAATTGTTGGTGAAACTCTTCCCTGTAATTTTTTTTGTAAAGATGGATTATCTGTGTAGTGCCTGTTTAAAATTAATGCATTTGCATGTGTGGTGTGCTATGAGTGCTTATGTTGTGTGACTTGACTCATAGGCCAAGGGCACCCCGCCAATTCTCATCCTTTGGCCATTGCCTCAATATCTACTACAAATTTTCTTTCATATCAGCAAGTAACATACCATACTAATTAGGAGTTTAAAGAAACTAACTCCTTTTGTTAAGCATGCTTTCTGGTATACTTGAGATATGAATCCAACATGCAGTCCTCAACAATCATATGGATTCATAGGGAAAATATAGGTGTTCAAAATAGTGGTCACTATATAATTTCTAGCTATGAAGTTTTTCCTTGTGATTCTTTTTTTTAATCATAATGGAAGGTTACATTTAAAATTATACCAAATTAATATTTAGTTTTTTATCGAAATTGCAATTTATTTATTTAATTAGTAAAATTTTAACATGAAGAGCAACATTTTATTTAAGATTTTGTTATTAAAGGGAATGAGCATATACACTTAAAATTGAAACTAAAACTTAGGACTAATTTTTCAAATTTGATTTTAATCATGGAAAGGTTAATTAAGCATATACACTTAAAATTGAAACAAGACTTAAGATTAACCTTTCAAAGTTGATCAGTGCTTGGTATCATCTCTTTTATATTATAATCTCACTGAAAGTTATATAGCTTGGCAATTATTAATTTCATTGGTACTTGTCATTTCATTTGAGATATTTCATTGTATATTTTGAGATATTATGTGAAATTGTATCCAATGGAACTGATCTCTATTTTCTTATCACGTATCTCTCTTTTTATGAGATAGATGAGCAGTTTAAATTCAAACACTCGTTTCTCCATTGGGAAGTGTCTCTTTTATGAGATAGAAGAACAATTTAAAATCAAAATATCTGAGTTTTTGTAAAATCAAAATCAAGTTTTTTTACACCAAAATCATCTATTTATATGTCTCATTTTATGAGATAGATGTACAGTTTAAAGTCAAAACACTCCTCTTGTTCACAAGTAATATATTATGTGTCTTATATTTCTTATTAATATAAGCAATACCTGAGTTTTTGTAAAATCAATATCAAGTTTTTTTGCACCAAAATCATCTATTTATACGTCCTCTTTTAAGTAGTGTCATTTTATGAGATAGATGTCCAGTTTAAAGTCAAAACACTCTTCTTGTTCACAAGTAATATATTATCTTTGTCCTATATTTCTTATTAATATAAGCAATATGTGAGTTTTTGTAAAATCAATATCAGGTTTTTTTTACACCAAAATCATCTATTTATATGGTCTCTTTTAAGGAGTCTCATTTTATGAGATAAATGTACAGTTTAAAGTCAAAACACTCCTCTTGTTCACAAATAATATATTATCTTTGTTTTATATTTCTTATTAATATAAACAATTGTGTTTTAAAAACATATTTTTGTAGACGATATCAAACAAAGGTCAATCCATTCCCATTGCTCATAAAATTAAACATTTTCTGGGAGTTGTTTCACATTATTCAAAAGTAAAAAGAAATAAATAGAGTATGTGAAGCAGTTGTAGCTTACAATGAAAAAAATACAATCTATAATATTTGTTCACACTAATCAGGGATCTGACCATTGACTTTTTCATTACTCCGATGTTGGCAACCAGCATCTGTTAACAAGGCACCTAACATTTGGGCGAACAATACTCTACATGCAATAGAGTATTTAATGCGACGGTAGTCGCACTGTCCGCCGTCGGATCCGTTCCAAAGAGCGATTGGACGGCGGACAGTGCGACCGCCGTCGCATTAAATACTCTACTGCATGTAGAGTATTGATCGCCTAACATTTGTAATGAGGTTGCTTTAATCTTCCATTTTTTAAGGTTGTTCGGGATATCCTACAGATGTGATTCCCTACCCAGGATTCAGGATTATGTCAAGTTAAATTAGATTTGATTTGTGGTCTTTTTTTCAAGTATTTAACCATCTACTTAAATATTTACAAGTTGGTTCCTATCTTGGAAATAAAGGCCTTTCAAACTGTTCCTTTGAAACTGGAGTGCTTTAAAATTCCATCAAACACTGCAACTTTTAGTCACATTTTTTCACTGACCTCAACAGCAAAATGATCTAAAATATGCTTCAATTAAACAACATCTAATCCTAACAATTTTAATGAGACAGTTTTCAGCTTCCTTCCTTTTTCTTTAAGGTTGGTTGGCGTACTTCATGAATTTGATGCCCTGTTCAGGATTATGTTTGTGGACTATAATGTCATTTTTTTGTCCTTTTTGAAGTACTTGACCATTTACTTCAAAATTTACAGCTAGGTTAGTCTAATTTATTTGGAGATTAAGCTAGAGCAAAACTGCTCCAAATGTCCTGGAAGCCAGTGCTTTTAAGATACTGTCAAACACTGCAACTTGTAGTCACGTTTTTTCACTGACCTCAACAGAAAATGAATCAAAAATTTATTTCAATTAATCTTCCTATATGAAACAGGCCCTGTGTCAAAACAAATTATAAAACTAGTGGGATTGAATGCAATCAGATTTGCCAAAGCATGATTACTTGTTCTCCTTTCAATGTAGAACTTCTTACATGTAGGCTTAACAGGCAGCACGGCAAATTCTGCCTACAGGCAGAATATTAACATTTTTTCATAAAGACTGATTATAAATCCCCATTTCTATACTGACTTGAGTTACATTCAGGCAAAAAACGATAGGAGCATATGTTCTAATTTAAATTCATGCAAAAAAATCAGGCCTCTATGTCCACATGGATAGCTATTTGCATACCTTGGACCAGTATGAAACCATAGAAAACAAATATTCAGACTTGGTTTTAGAAGGAACAGAATAAATGAAGAAAC
>LPNX010201938.1:116764-205490 GCA_001517045.1 Pseudotsuga menziesii
CGCTTATGTAAGCAATCTTTTACACAGAGTAAGACAGAATCATAACAGTTTTCCCTACCTTTCCTTCACCACAGTAGAACTTTTCAATTCCCAAGGCAGCACACTTCCACTTAAAGGTGAGTTCAGCAACATGGATGAAACAGAGAGATTCCTTTCTCTAGTAGACATCGTAGCAAAACTGCCAGATAACCTACAAAAAGAACTTCGTAGTTTCTTTTTCTCTCCATATGATCCATAATCAGGTCTGCGTGGTACTGCAGACACATGAAGACTCTCTGGTAGCAGACAGTTGCAGATTGACCCTGCAAGTCCAAGATTAAAGGTGATGAGTGGACTTGCATTTATGAGCTTGATTAGTTGTAAGAAGGAGCCATGTTGAACACTTATTTCCACAAGTCTGTTTTTTCAATTTCACAGAGCATGAAACAGCAATTCACATAAAACAATTGATGAAATTTAAAATTATAAAAAACAGAAAACAATGAAACAGGGGAAATAATTAAAGGAAATCTATAAACAGGATATATACATGGACAGCAACAAGCAGCCTAGCAGTTTTTTTGTCAACACCATTGAGAACATGCTAAGACAGGTCTAAACAGGAAAGCACAAGAGCAAAACCTTTGATATGTAGTTCAGTGACCTCTTAGGTAGTTCTGTCCTATGGCCAAAGGCCAAGTATGTTCTCATTTTCAGAGCTTGGTTCGGCTTGTGACTTTATTTAGGCATTTACAAAACTTAATACTATTATATAAATAGAACAAAACATTTCATAAAAACATAAAACAACAAACCAGCAAAGTGGTGAACAAATCTTGCAATGACCAGAGAATTGAATTCATAGGAATGAAAACACGGACCAATTTTCGCCAGTCGGTTCACCCAGCCTGGAATGGAGTTCCCAGTCAATTTCAAGCAAATGTCATTACAGAAGTGATTACAGTTCTTGGCAATAAGGTGGTAGGTATCTCCATTATAGTTTCCTGCAAGCTGCTCTAAAAATTCTCTGAGCTGCGAAGGACTAAGATTTGTAGTCCCAATATATATGGATTTACGAAATGTAAAACCAGGGCATTGACGTGGCTCCACCTCAAACACGCCACTAGTAGGAAAATCGTGTGCCCCAAATGCATACTCCACACCATGAACTGCATCCAAATGAATACAGAGAAATTTTTAGGTAGGTAATCTCAGTTCCCTTTCACATCCACTCTTCTACAAAACATGTTTTTATCAACAAAATATCAATGCTAGGAAGAAAAACATTATAGATGGACTAAAGTAATCTACAAACAGAATTTGCACAAAGGCACTATACATGGACATAATTATCTAGTGTACAAACAGAATTTGTATGCTAAGACATTTGACAGGTCTTGTATACCTTTTCAATTCAAGACCATATTCTATCATCTATCAGCTAGCCGAGCATCCGCGTAAGTTTGGAAATTCTTCATATTACTGTTTTGAATACCTAGGTTTTCAATGTTCATATATATACAATGCCAAACTTTTAAATGACTAACATCCTAAGATATGGTACAGTGAAGATAAAAAAATGTTGAAGGTAAGGCTCAGCCTCTAATTTCATCTATCTTTAAACTCCTCCAAGTAGATGAAAACTCCCGTCTTGCACCACCTAGCTCTGAACATTAAAAAAGACTACAGCATCACCTAGCTCTGAACATTAAAAAAGACTACAGCATCACCTAGCTCTGAACATTCTGCTGATAGATTGGCAAGCACCCAGGTCTTAACATAAATACAATACCAACTTACAAAGTGAATCCAGAAGGGCCAGTGCAAAACAAGAACATTATCATGCTAGTTTACATTGCATATTTTGTGGAGAAAATCCTCACGATTAAATAATTGGCCTATGGTCTACCAAGTGCTAGATTGAAGATTACACATTGTTATCGCAATGAGAGAAATCGGAAATGTATAAAGCTACAATGTTTAAAAATTAAATTTGTAAGGGGATGGAACCACAGTGAGAACATGGGTGCATAATAAGCATGGAGTTACAACATGGGCAATGGAGTTACATTTGAGTCCGGAGCTTTTGTCAGCTCAAACGAGAAAATCTCACCAAATTCCAGCCAGATCTACACAATTTACACTACCCCCTTCCCCACCGAAAATATAATAAAAATGAAAAGAAAAAAACCATTCCATTTCATTTATCTAATGTAGACTACTATGTTCAGTTGGGGAGAAACAAATCCAAAACCATTTGACTAGCAATGGATCTACCATCACCAATGACTGCCCAAAAGTGCAAAAATGGCAGATCCAAGAAATTTATCAGTACTGTCAGTTGGGGAGGAACAAATCCACAACCATTAGACTAGCAATGGATCTACCATCACCAATGACTGCCCTAAAGCACAAAAATGACAGATCCAAGCAACCTATCAGCACTGTTGTTGCATACTTAACACATATTTCTCGCTAACAACCAGTAGATACCTGTACGTATGATTATAATAATTTCAATCTAACAGTACTTTAAACTAAATAATTGCACCATGAGAAGCAAGGTACTGTACAGCCCCAATGGAGTCAGGTGAGGGATCCATCAACACTTTGCGTTTGTATGTTTCGGTGCATTGAAAGTAAGAACATTATTGAGCGCATTGAATATGGACACCAGACCCATCTAAATCCGAGTCCCATATGCACCTCCACACATTTTTAGTTCATGCAAATGCCCACCTATCATACAAGGCAGCCACGAACTTCAGAACCTCAAGGTGCATATGAGTTCTGGATTCAGATGGGCCTGCGCTAATCACTAGACTCCCCAAAGTATGAGATCCAAACGATAGCCAGCATGTTAATGACTACCACAATAGTGAAGGAAGAGGTCAATAGGAAATCCAAAGTGGCCTACAATGAAGAGAATCAAAGGCACTGAATAGCCTATAAAACACCATCAAACTAACCAAGTGACTAGTGTACTAATACAATGAACACTAGACCAGGACTGATTGATGCAGAATATTAGAAAAAAGAAAACAAAGAAAATTTTGGGCTTACCTTCCACTCCTGAGTGGAAAACCCCAAGACCAGCCCAATAAACATATCCATTCATGGGTGTGAGGTCATAAACATTGAGATACACGTTCACACCTTCTTCCTCCACTGAAGCAATTTCTCTGGCTGACATTTTAGAAAACAAACTGAACCCACATTTTCCCTTGAATCTCAGAGGCTTCAACATGCAAGAGTTCCAGTGCTGACGGTGGCCACAAGGCTCCAGTGACTCAGATCTCCTCCTCCCAGCTTTAGGATGATTCTTCTCCATGTTTTTTCTTCCTCATAATAGCTCCCTCACAGCAATCTGCAACATTGTTATTAGAGACCGAAAAAACAAGTTCACATCTTCTGCATTGCCAAATCAAACATTTGTTTTTGCACTGGAGAAATATTGAGCAGATTCACAGGCCATCAATCCCATGGTATGCAGACGAAATCCCCTTGTGGGTTGTTTTGTTCCTCACTTGGGCAGTCATATATCAGTCGTCTGTGGCTCTTCCGCCCAAATATCGATCCAAATGAAGATAAATATATAAAAATAGTAGAGCAGAGCTGTACAATACGAGCAGAATGAAGGGCAACAAGGACTGACTGTTCACTGAGAGCGCAGAAGTGATTGAATGGAATGGAGAAAAAGACAATGCACTGAGTGGTAAAAAAATGGTCATCACTTTCCCTTTTTGGGTCTCGGGGGCTGCGAAATTTTTACCGCAGGGGATGCAGCTCTTCGAGGCAGGAAACCATTGTAAAAATATACTAGTAAAACCACTGGTTATACAGAGGGTTTTATAACGCTTCTGTTGTCCTTGAGATGTGAGTATTAAATTTTATTAATGAGGATGAGTTATTGGGTTTGGTTTTTGCCCATGGGCAATCATGGAATTTGGAGGCAGCCCCACAAGTCGCTTTTATGGATGGATCATGGAGGGTGTGTAAAGCGCTTTCGGCCCCTTATTCTTCTCCCTGTTTAAGGGCACTTTGTCGGTTGCCGGGTTGGTGGCTTCAATGGATATTCATATGGAGTAGCTTTCGCCTGGGCATGTTAGTGTTCATTTTTTAAAAGAGAAACCACAGAACTTTTGGTTGGAGATAGGTCGACACTCTTGCAACGTGCCGATATGGCAATATTTTTAAGTATAATTGTATAGGACTTTGGGGTTGAGGTCACGAGCTATTAGTGGAGCTATTAGTGGGGTTTAATGGTTGTTTCGACGAAAGTCTGGTTTCGATTTTTGCAGGGAGGTGCGGTATATGCAGGCTGCATCCTAGAAAAAGCTTATACAACTGCGGGGTGGTTGTACTCCCGTTGATTATGTGATGGTCAACATTTAGGCTGGCCCCAGCGGGTGAGTTTGGTATCTAAGTGGTGCAATTGACAATGCTCATTGGGCGGTTTGGAGAGGTTCTCGCTGTCACTATATATATATAAGACATGTTAAGAATAGAATTTTGAATAGTTGCATTAAATTCTAAATGAAGGAAGAAGTTTAAATGTTCGACAATTTTGTTCAAATCGTTTTTTTGAATGCATAGATGGATTCAGTTTCTTCAGAAACATCTAGGGCATCCAACGTATGCAAGTTTAACATGGGATTTTAAAAATTTCTCCTTGTATTTCGTCAAATTTGCACAGAAAATATGTCCTCTCTAAGCAAATCGTCAAAGTTTTAGGCTATGCGTTTATGAAGAAGTTTAAACATTTTACATTTTTGGTTTGTTATCATTGAATTCAATTAGGAATTTTTGTTAAAAGTAGTTTTGGATTGATGAAATTGTTGTTATTAATGTAAGAATGGATTCATGAATTTTTTTGTGCAATGTTAACATATAATATCTGCAATTCCATTAATCCAAAATTATTCTTTTCAAATTTCAAGTTAAAAATAGAGGTTTTCCTTCCCTTTTTTGAATAATAAAAAAAAGAGCAAGTTTGTAAAACATTTAGACTATGGCAATTCTTATCGATCTAATATTAAACCACAATCCAATTGATATATGATAGTGTCATCTTACCAAAGTGGAAGCAAGCAATATCCCATTTAGAAAGCATGTTTGGCGCTTATAATCATTTGGTATTCTAGAAATATGGGCACTTTCATTATCAATCCTCGTTATCAAAAAGTATGTTGACAATATAGTTAATTTCATTGTTAAATGCTTATTATCAAGTAGTATTGTGGTGATATGGTCGCTTTCATTGTCGATCATTTATTATTATATGGCATTTTAGCAATATGGTTGCTTATGTTAACGATCACTTAGTATTAAGTGATACCTTGGCAATATGGTCACTTTTCAGTATCGAATGCTTACTACCAAGTGGTATTATGGTGATATGGTCACTTTTTTTATTGATCACTAATTGTCAAGTGGTATTCTAGGGATATGGTCGCTTTCATTGTTGATAATTTATTATCAAGCGATATTTTGGCAATATGCCCACTTTTCACTATTGATAGCTTGTTATCAGGTGGTATTGTGGCAATATGGTCAGTGCAATTGTCAATTGCTTAGTATCAAATGGTATATTTTTTGTGGTGGTGTTGCTCTAAGTATCAAGTGGAATTTGGCAATATGATTGCTTTTATTTGTCAATCACTTATTATCGAGTGGGACTATGGGAGTATGGTGATTTTTATTGTTGATTACTTATTATCAATAGGTCCAAACTCACTATCGATCACTAGTTATTATAAAGGGATATCCTCACTATTTTTCAATCTTGATGATGGACCACACTAGTTTGGTCTGAAATGTCGAATAAAAAAATGGTTGTGGTTTATCCGAAAAATCCTTCAATTGCTGAAACTATCCATAGAAATCTCAAATATGAAAATATGGTTTCTTTCATTGTCCATTACTTATTATCAAGTGGCATTTCGGTGATATTGTCATTTTCATAATTGATTAGTGATTTCCAACGAATCTATTTTTTCCCAACAAGGTGAAATTCACCCTGATCCACTCATTTCTTTTTAAATTCTAATGATCTATGTCTCTTCAAATAGGGTAAATCCCCTAAAGGCAAAGTTTTGTGGTCAAAGTTCCCATTAATCAAGTGGAATTGTAACTTTAGACAAAATTCCTACTAGATTTGGTGATAGATTTTGCCCAAAGAATGGTCAAGTTTATTCACTTTTTAACTTACTATATATCTTGTGTCTCTAGTGGATGACAAAGAAGATATTGGTGATGTGTAGTGTTGATGTTTTTGCAATTAGACTTGAAGAAGAAAGCTAACGTGGAACTAAATCCCAACAAAAAGATATTTCACTCCAATAGTAAAATTTGCAATTAATATAAACATCATGTAAATAATAACCGAGTTTACAAAACATGATATCAAAATCGTTAATAATATTAGTCTCAAAATGAGAAATAATGGTACCACGTCAATTAAGAAACTTGTATCTCAAAACTAGCTTTAGATTTACAACATTAATATTTCATCAACTACTTTGAACTCACAATCAATATACATATGAGATTATTCCCAATGCATTTATGATCACTTTCAGACCAAGACAACATTGTTATTACAACATTACCATCTTGCCATAGGCGAAGTGAACAATATGTCCTGTAGGGGAGACGTTTGACTTAGTATCAAGTGGTATTATTATGGTGGGGAAATACTCAACTTATATCAAATTGTATAAGTGGTATTCTTATGATGAGGTGGTGGTTTTTGATTTTCAATTCGCCTAACAATATGTCCTGTAAGGGAGACGTTTGACTTAGTATCAAGTGGTATTATTATGGTGGGGAAATACTCAACTTATATCAAGTTGTATAAGTGATATTATTATGATGAGGTGGTGGTTTTTGGTTGTCAGTGTTTCTAATAAATGTCAAGGAAGATAATAATGTTTATTATCAAATATGTTGAAACTAACTGGAACCCATAATATGGTGATGTGGTGGTTTCCATAATATGGTGATGTGGTGGTTTTGGTTGTCAATGTTTTTAGTAGAGAAGATAGTGATGTTTATTGTCAAATATGTAGATACCATCTAGGACCCATATAACAAATCACTAATTATAAGCACAAACCACTCATTATAAGCACTTTTATCGATAAAATTGTTATGAAAAATACTCTTTATTCGTAAAGTCATGTGACATGCCCTTCTTTAGTGGTAGGGCTAAAGGTTAAATTCAAAGACCCTAGTTAAGTATTACAAGTTAAAAAAATTAAAAATAATAAAAAGCAAAGATCCTTTGATCTCACATCTTTAAATTCTTTGACCAAGTGATAATAATACTAATAGATTTTTACTTTTGAAAGGGAAGTCAATTTTCTTTTCAAGTGTTTACTTTTCAATTATGCAAATGAAGCTTCCCCTCTTTACTACACTCCATATAAGTGGGAGGGAGGGAAATAGTTTGAAATCAATATGACTACATTTCAAATTCTATTGTGTGTTTTCAATAAGACAAAATCAATTATTTTTATTATTAAAATTAGGGAAATAGTTTGAAATTAATATGACTACATTTCAAATTTTGTGATCGGATTTTTTTCTAAAAGATAAAAATAATTATTTTTATTTTAAATTTTAATAACTTGGGTTTTTTAAATAAGTTAAAGTTTTTAAAGACAAAATTTTATAATAAAAATTATCATCAATTAAATAAGTTAAAGTATTTAAAGAAAAGATTTTATAGTAAAAGTTATCATCAATTAAATAAAATTATAATTTCCTTAAAAAAAATTTGATCCATTTTTTTTCACTTTTAATGTATTCTAATATGCTCTAATAAATATTATTAACATAAAAAAATAATATTTCATCCGCGAGATGTAGAACACTTGGTGGCGGGGTATGGTTAAGATGCCCCCTAAGCTGAAAGGTCGCCAGTTCTAATCACGTCGGATACCAAAAAATCCAACCATGTTAAGGGTTGGTGCGTTCTAGGCCGGGTGCAATCCTCGGGTGATTTTGACGGCTTAAATGCCCCTGGTTCATGGTTTCTTAGCCAATGGCAACCCTGCTAGTCAGGGGGGTTCCACCACTTTGCCAACAAAAAAATAATATTTCAACCCTGCAACATTTATTGTTATTTAGTATGATATATATATCATTTGAAATTAAACATTATAACCTCTAAGTTGTATATCACAATGTATAAGATAATAAATGATGTCTTATTAAATGCAATGTTTATTGTTTATCGTATTAATAATCTTGAAAAATATAATATTAATTAACTTGTACTATGAAATATATCATTTTAGGAAATGATAACAAATTGGAACCCATCTCAATCTTTCTAAAGAGTTCCTTTTCTAGAGGATTTTGACCAGTCCCAAAAAGGTTAAGTAAAAACTGTCCTTCAGCAAAAAAAAGAAAAAAGAAAGAAAACTTAATTTTCCCTTACCAACTAAGAAGGGAAGAATAGTTGTAAGTATTTTAAAAGAAGGGTAATTTTTAGAATAACCCCTTAATATATATTCTCATAAATTTGTTGGGTAATGATCCATTAGTTAGATACACATTGAAGATTCTATTTCTACACATTTGAATTTTTCTTTCCATATTATTAAATTCTCTTTAATGGCATATTTGGGAATGGTTTTGAAAATTTCATTGATGTTAGACATTGGTTGGCGAAGAATTTAAGTTTTGTTTGATTTTATGCATTTTAAAATATGTGGATACTCTCGGGCTTTAAAAGAAAAATTATGGCCTATACTTTGGTACAACAAAATTCTTATAGAAACTTAATAAGAATAGTCAACATTTCTATCAAAAGATTCCTTAATTCTTCAACAAAACTTTAGCTATTAATAATTGAAAGTTGGAACCATATTTCATCTATCCACCCACTTGAGTTGAATCCATTGTGTTTTTTTCCAATTTCTTTAAGGTTCAATTTCACTAAATTTCTCATAGCATGCACCATGTAATAATAATAAAAATGAAGGTGTTAGATATTAACAAGGGGCAACTATTTTCTATAATGATATTATACTAAGCAAGTCAATCTAGTATGAAAAATGATATATTACCAAATCACAAATTTGACCAAAATGCATAATAATGAACAATTTATAATTGTTTACACAATGTTTTAGAATCCTAATTGCTTGTGAAATCAATTAAAAAACTAAATATGTGGATGTCTCTCACAAGTGAAAACTAAATATGTGTGTGGGTCTGACAATAAAGACACCACTCAACTTCCTGCATTACTTATGCTAATTCCCACATCCTTGACTTCATGCATTTAGAGCTCAATCTCTCTCCCATTTCCTCCAATAAATTTTTCTATTAACGCTTCTTGTGTCAAACGGTTACTTAGGTAATTTTTAGTGCCATTTGTCATGCATTGTACACTTCCATTTGATGATTGCACACTTTCACCTCGTGCTCTAAATTATGAAGATTGCAATGTTATTTATGATGTATGGAAACAATTGAAAACTAGAAAACCTTTTCCATCCAAAAAATAGATTAATGTTTTCAATAATGTAAGCTCAAATAATTTTGAAGAATATCTAATAAATGGAAGAAAAAACATGTTTGTTATTTTTCACCTAAATATATTAATTTACATCAAATTTACTAAAATAATAATTTGGGTTACAACCATTTTTATTTATTTATTAAATTTTTATTGAAATTTTAAATTTTTAAATGTAGTAAGTGTTTAATTTTTTTTTTGAAATTGTAAAGATTTAGAAGGACAATATGTTATTTTACATTTTTAAGGGTTTACTTAATTCATACCTATCAATACAGATACAATTATTTATATAACCTTTTATTGAAGGGTTAGTTAAATATATGCCCTTCAAATTGATATGATGACTAACCCTTCAAATTTGATCATTAATTTAAGGTGGAGGAAGCATTGTACCTTGGATGATGTATGTTTACTTATGAAGCAAAAAAAAGTATGGCATTCTATTCTTAAAAAAAGATTGTCAATTTTATTTAAATAAGATATTAATAATTATTTTTCAAAATTTGAGAAAGACATTTTTTCAAAAAATATCAATACTTCAAATTAAACCTAATAATCAAATTAAATTAAATAAATATAAATATAATAAATATTATATTAAAACAAATTATATCGACCAAAATTATATCTTAGGGAGATTTTGGATAAAAAAATAGACTCTACATATCACAATGAGATTTACATGAATACATTAAAGAGATTATGGATAAGAAAATAGATTCTACAAACCATACAAATCACAGTTAGGATTATTTCATGGATTTATATGAAAAAATAATATAATGCAAGTATGAACAATATAGTTGAGACTAAAGAATTTTTGCAATGAATAGTAATATCTTCTTTTTAATCAATTAGTTTTACTTTAAAAAAATGATAATTGTCAATTGATTTTAAATAATATATTAATGATTGTTTTCTAAGGTTTGAGAATAACACTTTTTATAACTCAGGTAGCTATGACAAATAAATAACAAAAAATAACAATACTCCATAGTAAACTTAATAATCAAGTCAAACCAAATAAATATAAATATAAACATCTATATTAAAACAAATAATATTAACCAAAAGTAACATATTGGATAAGGAAATAGTCTCCAAATATGACAATGAGATTTACATTAATGTGACAAATCATATCAACCGATATTAAAATACCTTAAAGGGGGATTATGGATAAGGAAATAAATTCTAGGATTTGTTTCATGGATTTGTATGAAAAAGTTAACATAATGCAAGTATGAACAATATAATTGAGATTGATGGGAGATCAACCCAAAAGCGGAGGGATGCAAGACCTAGCTCTGCACCTGTTAGGGTTTCATGGCGGCGGCGAGTCTTTCGGGATGGTCGATGGCATCAAGAGGTATTATATTGAATTCAGACCAGGATACGATTATGTGGGGAGTGAACCAATAGACCGGGACAGTCAAAGCTCAATTGGCTTATCTGCACATTTTAAAAGATTTCGCAGTCCCTGTTCACTATTGGTGGCATACACAGCTTTGGTCTTTAAAAATTCTAGGCAAGGTAAAATATTTTTGTTGGCTGGCCCTCAACCGAAAGATCTTGACTTGGGATGCACTTCAAGCAAGGGGGTATTGTGGCCCCAGTGTCTGTGTTCTTTGCCATAGAGATGTTGAAACTGTGGATCATATCTTCAGTTCTTGTCCCCTTTTTCAACAGATTGGTTGTGCTCTATTCAACAGCATCAAGAAATTTTGGCAGGGGATCTCTCAACCACTATTGGATACTTTTGAATTCTGGGTCAAAAACCTTGGTGTGCCACTTGGTATTCTATGTCTGTTATTATGGGAAGTCTGGAGATCGAGAAACGAAGGTATTTTTAATGACAGACAAGTTACTATCCACTCTATCATGGCCATAATATGTTCCTCTCCACATTTTCCTGATCAGAGCAGCCACAGTCAGAACTATAGAACAATGAAATATGCTCTTGCTATACTGGCTGGGAATATTGGATATTTCGATGGAGAAACCAAGGATGGCTTCTATGGAGCGAGCATGTTTTTACTTTTGGACAGTACTACTTCTTTCAAGCTTCGTATGGATGCCAACAGGGGTACAAACACGAAGGCAGAACTACTTGCATTATGGGGTCTCCTTTTCTTCACTAATCTGAGGATGATAACAGATATCCAGATTCCGGGGGACTCTAAAGTTATCATAGACTAGGCCCTTGATAAGCACCAAATCCATGTGATGGAACCTGACCATTGGATGAATCGGATCAAAATACTTAAGGCTCAGTTCAGAGATTTGAGGTTTCAGCATATTTATAGGGAATACAATTTGGAAGCTGACGACCTTTCTAAGAAGGCTTTGAATATTGGGACCAACTGCATTTTCTGGGATGAATATGTGGGAGACAAGATTTTATGTTTTGGCATTTTAGTTCTCTAGATGATGATGTCTTTATGATATGAGATATTTTTCTATTTTTGCAACTATGTTCTGAGGATAGATTTGCAGGAAGTTTTTGCCTAGATATCAGTTAACTTAAGTTATGCTATGATGATATCAGTTTTATTTTAATACTGTGTATTTTTGAAGGATTCAACTATTATGCTCCTATAGAAATAATCTCATTATGTAACTAAGCAGCATCTGCATATTTTGACACAGTTTTATAAAAGTTGAAACTGTCATTTCCCCGTGAAAAAAAATAATAATTGAGATTATACAATTTCTTACAATAAATAGTAATATCGCTTTTTAGTAGGTTAGTTGATTATGAAAAAATTTCTTGTGTTATTCATATAGTTAACAAGAGCCACGAAGTGGCAATGTCCCCGACTTTGCCATTGCTCTATTTGCAGACAGCTGCTAGCAATAGTTATTTGGGGAAAAGTGATCTAAAACATTTGGCTTGGTCTTGAATGGTTGATTCTAAGTAAGAATTGCAAGAACAAGTTTAAAATAGAATTGATAAATCTAGAACACCTCTATAGCAAATCTAATTAGAAGAAGCATTTTTTTTCATTCTTTAAAGATAAGAGCGGATGCCCTAAAACATTCTCATGAAAGTTGAAAGACTCAAGATTTTAAGGTTCTCATTATAATCATTTAAGCTTCTAAGTTTCTAAACTTCATTTTTCTTTTTGCACTTATTCTTAAAAATGAAACACCTTCTTGCTTTGATGAATTTTTTATATTTTATTGTATAAAATTTCATATATAAAATTGTGTGGACAAAAAAACCTTCACAACCTTGCATACAAAATGTTGTCATGTGGTGATTTAACTAGATTTATTGAATGACTAGGATAAGATCATGGGATGACTATTCTCAAAGTTCATTCTCATTAGTGCCAACTTTAATATCCCATCAATAAATTAGATTGAAGTATCCCTCAATTTTTTTTTCTCTCAATTTCAAAGAAATTGTTCAATATCATAATTTTTCAAACCTTTAATCAATATCATAATTGTTTATACCTTCAATTGAACTAAACCAAATTTGTCTCCTTAATCACCTTCTCACCAATATATTTTTAAAAAAGTAAAAGATTAAAGGTTTTGAAATTCAAATAATGTTTTGAAATTGTTTGAATTCTACAATGTGCTCCATGAGAATTCAAACATATATTCGCGTTCCATACTTATAACATCAATTACTAAGTGACATTAATCCTCAATGCAATCTTATAACTCAAACAATTTTTGGGAAATTTAATCCTTGTAATTCATAGTTTTAGTTGTTGATTTCTGGTTCACTGATGTAATTTATACAATCCCTTTAATGATCTTAAAACAAAAATAAATTATCTTACAGATATTTGACACTGGATTTATTGTTGGTTTGAATTGCTATATGTTTAGTTTCAATTTGAGAGTTTAATTTCAAATAATGTTTTGAAATTGTTTGAATTCTACAATGTATTCCATGAGAATTCAAACATATATTCATGTTCCATACTTATAACATCAATTACTGACTGACATTAATCCTCAATGCAATCTTATAAACTCAAACAATTTTTGGGAAATTTAATCCTTGTAATTCTTAATTTTAGTTGTTGATTTCGGGTCCACTGATGTAATTTATACAATCCCTTTAATGATCTTAAAACAAAAACTGGATTTATTGTTGGTTTGAATTGCTATATGTTTAGTTTCAATTTGAGAGTTTAATTGTGTAAGTTGTTCATAATTGTTGTTTCCAATAGAGTTTAACATCCAAACAAGAATGAAAAAAAAAATTTATCCTTTCATAGAAGAGCCGCCTAGATTTTATTTGACCAAGGAGAATGAATCCACAACGAATCTAGTAATCAATTTACACACTAATATATAGCTATTAGTGTAAAACCACCTTGGATTTTGAAACAAATTACCCAATCTCTATAGTCGAAAAGTAAATAAAACCACCTCGGATTTTGAAACAAATTACCCAATCTCTATAGTAGAAAAATAGATAAAAACATTCAAAGGCAATCGTCATGATTAAAACAAAAGAGGAATGAATATCAAATTTGGTCGAGGAAGTATACCATTCACATAGTGATTTCTTTTAGACCATATGATCGTATTTTATGAATGAATGAGAATAATTTTTCCCATTCAATTTCTCTATGAGAGGGAGATAACCATAAATGGCTTCTACCTTATGTAACCATCAAACTAACCTGTAATAATTCTTGTCTAGAAACAAATGCAATTTCACAAATTGACTTCATTATTGGCTAAGTCACCCAAATTCATTAACATATTGGTTCAATGCTGCTAAAGGAAACTAATCGTAAACAACCTCAACAACCTTATTTCTTAAAGAAAAATAGGTTGAGATCTTGATGATGGAATTTCTCAAATACTCCTCCTATTGAGCAAAGAAAATTCCAATGGTATATTTCTAGATCTATAAATACGCTAATGAAACTACCAACACCAAATTCAGATTTCTCAAATACCCCTCAAATTCTCTTTCTCCTATTGAGCAAAGAAAATTCCAATGGTATATTTCTAGATCGATAAATATGCCAATGAAACTAGTACCAACATCAAATTCAAATTAACTATTTTTTCTTTTTATCTTAACCGTATTTGATTTTCAATCTATTTTGGTAAGCATAATTTCATGGGAAATCATACAAACATTTAATGAGTCAACTTTACCCATACATTAAAATTTACCAGCAAAACTCATTATTAAGAATATTCCATGACCACACTTCATGAATTAGCAATACATTTTAATTTGGGTTGCATGATAATGGAATTATAAACAAAACTATCATTTTTTTACCTAAGAATGAAGAATCCAACCAACAATGAGTTCATTGTCCATCTCCTTCTCCTTGAAAACTAGAATGGACAACTAATTATTCCACCCAATCATGTGCAACTTCAAACATGTTTAATTTCACATGCATATCAAATCATTATTAAAAATTCAAACTACCATCTAGCATGTGGTTTTAATCAGAACTAGTGTTGTAGTTGGCTCTAATACCATATATAAGGTCCCACCTTACCTACTATGAAATTTTAGAGGATAACTTAAAATAGGAATACATATATAATTTTTATTTGAATTTCCTTGAAAACCATTACCCATTCAAAGACATTTTGTTAGTAAATGAATTACACACCATACCACTCACTGGCTAAACAAATGATTGCATTTATGCCCAAATTTTTTTGCCAATGTGATTGGTGGTTAAAGCAATTATTCAAACAATATAAGTGCATGTGATAGAGGTTACATTATAAAAATTATAAGTAGCAATTCTACTTCCATGATGCCACTCACTCGTTGGGTTGTATATTATACATTATTGGTAGCGAATTTAACCCATGAAATTGTTTTTCTCGAGGTGACATTATAAGTAACAATTCTACTGCAGCATGGATTTTATATAAAATAATACATTATAAGGTCAAACATTTAGGAATAATCTTTGTATAAAATAATACTATAATTTGTCACGAAATAATTTTCCACAATAATACAATAAAAATCTCTTATTATTTTTCCTAAATTGATTTCTTATTATTTTTTCTAAATTGATTTCTCAAACTGATATAGACATTATTTATTATATTTCACTACCCATCGATTTGCCAATGTAAAACTAACCAGCATGACCTCATTCATTTACCAATAGAAATGACAATATGGGAAAACAATAAATGCTTTATTCTCTTACAAAATTGAAATGGCCACAAGTTGACAAAAAATTCAAGGAACTCACCATTGGACACCCAATCAATCCAATTTTACCGAGCATTCAAAAGTTCGTAAGATACTTACAAATGTGAGTATAAAAGTAGCTATCCAATCTTTTCAACAACAAACTGAAGATGAAATCCATAATAAAATATGGGTTTGACTATGCCCATATCATTAATGTTTTCAAGCAATTATGTATGTTCTCTCAGCTAACAAGAGAGATCCAATTATTATGACTCCAGATGAAAGTTTAAACATAATACAAATTAGAATATCAAATTTGTTCATTGAGACATGTGTACAAACACTTTACAAGCATCAATATCTATGAGGAATTTTACCAAACAATTTACAGACATTAAGATACAACCATGTCTAGTACTCCAATCTAGTAAAGGGTATGGTATTAATTTAAAAAAAAAACATGCATAATTAAAACCTAATACAATTTTACATTCTTTATAGAATGTCAAAGAAACCTAGAAAAACTTCCTAGATTTCAAAATCAGATTTTAAAAACGCATTTTATGGAATAAAAATAGGGGTTTCAAGTTCATATGATTTGAATACCCCTTTATGTTGGCCTAGTTCATAACAAAAACACTCATGTATTCGGTTGATTAAAACACAATTGAATTAGAACATATAAAATTCAATTACGTATTTCATTAAGACTTTCAAGCTCTAACTCAAATGTAGTTAGGCATGTTTGGATCTATTTTATTCAAACATTTTGTTTAGAATCAGAATAAACATCACAATTATAAATAAATGGATGAATTCATGTGTGCCTATTGTGCATAGGCAACTTTTAATGTACTTAAATTTAGGATATTCTATATAATGGCGTGTATTCAATTTTACATTTAGTTTTCTTCCCTTACACAGGATATAATGCTTCCATTTCTCGCATAGAGGTCTTGATCATATGTAGGATATCATAGCACCAATCCATAAATGAACCAATTTAAGT
Source organism: Pseudotsuga menziesii (assembly GCA_001517045.1). Classification (NCBI taxonomy): domain Eukaryota; kingdom Viridiplantae; phylum Streptophyta; class Pinopsida; order Pinales; family Pinaceae; genus Pseudotsuga; species Pseudotsuga menziesii. The sequence continues at coordinate 133,448 of LPNX010201938.1, forward strand.
CAAGTTCAAGTCTTGCACTTTAAAGCTGCAAATTCCTGGTTATTTAAAAAGGAACCCAAAAATACTTTATCGATTGCTTGGAAGCCAGAATTTTGTTGCAGATCTCTAAAAATAAGAGGTCGACCAGACCACGTTTTGTTCTAAGTAAATCCATTGAACCCTATGTCAATCGATTTGACAAAAATATATATTAAATGAAACAACAAAATAACCAACCTAAACCATAGATATAAAATGCAAACAAAACACTAAGGTAATACTGTAGGAAATAAAGAGTAGTATCAAATTGGTAAATTAAAGCAAACAAAACACTTAACGTAATACAGTAAGGAAATAAAGAGTACTATCAAATTGGTAACCTATGTAACATAATCATATTAACAATTGACATTGCATGAATGTTCTTTCTTACAATTTTGCTTTTCCTTATATGTACTCACCACTGTATCTGTATCAGCTAGTTGTCTTATTATTGAAATTTAAGTTCCTAAAATTTACAGGATACATACATAAACCAGACAATAATATGAATGCCAAGAATACCATTTAGAAAACCAGCTGGCTTTGGCTGGCCAATCATATTACATAATTTTTTACTACAGACTTGAAATACCAAATCAAATCATATTGTTCCCGTAAATAAGGGAAAGAAACAAACTGTTAGTTCAACTGATAGTTTTGAATGTTGCTAAACAATGGATAGCTCAAGGGATAGTTGTGAATTTCTAAGATATTGCTGGCCTTCATTCACTAAGGGATGCATGCAAACTATATATTAAGTGAAAGATGGATCATCAGAAACCAAAAGCAAAATGACCAGCATCAAAATGAATAAAAAAGACCATACCTTTTGCATTCAGCAGGAACTGAAGATATTGTGCATTTATGAGGCAAAGCCATGATTAGTTTGGGGTCTACGCTTGGGACGATCCACAAATCCCAGCGGTGGGAGCAGAGCCATTTAAGATCCGCACTCTTTAAGATATTACAACACTATGAAGTGGGACTTTCAAGAGGATGAGTTACAGCAGGCTTAAATGACATCAACTTATCTAAGCCCACGTTGAAAAACTGAATATCTTCTTTGAGTACCTTACACTGCTTAGCTGCAAAAGCAGCAGTCGTAAGCACAAAAACCATCACAAACATAAGAGACAGGTTCATCTTTCTTCCTTCTCGTTGGACAAACAATTGAGAAAGGCTTATGCACAATAGAAGATCATAAGAACTCAGTGCGTGAAGTAAGCGTAGTGAAAGTTGTGTCCTCAAGGGTTTTGGACTTCTCACAGAGGTTAAAAAATAAATAAAATAATCCATGATGAAGTACAAGATAAATAGCAACTAAATCGTTCATTTCTGCTGCGCAAAATAACTTTTTACTGAAGAACAAAGCTTAATTAAATTTAAACAGAAACACATATTTTAAAGAAAAGACTAGCTTCACATACAACCAAATTCCTTAGAAGCTGCCTATGTCCGGGGAAAAGGTCAATAAAAGCTTAAATTCATCTATTTCATTCGTTTTAGTGGAAGAAGATTTTCCAGAATGGCAAGGCTGGCCTACTTAAGAAATTCCACTGCATTAAAAAATGAAAAGAAATATATTGTTACAAATTTTTGAAAAAACAAAAATCATCCATTCTTCTATTAACCATAAGGAAAGTTGACAACGATTCTTGAACAAAAAAATCACTATTTCTCCAATTCGACCCATGCCTCCCTAGCTCGTTACGAGGCACATCTTACCCCAACATAAATGGTTCTGTGACATTCCATTCAAGAATAAAGGCATTTGAAGACATCTTCCATTGGACTGATCGAACGAGAGCCGAGACCCCGTCCATAGCCATTTAATGTGCCCTTTGGCTAGGGTGTGGAGATGTGATAGGAACTTAAATCAAGCGTTAGAGGGCGAGAACCAAATAAAGTTCAATACTTATTTCAGTGTTGTCTAAAGATGTTGAAGGATCCTACAATCACCCATAATCTGGTCAGCATACTCAATCAGATGGTTTAAATATTGCATAGGAACCTATCTCAGCACCACTACCGGAAAGGGGAGTGATACATGTTGGAAAAAAGAAAAGGACAAACAGAATTCAAGTTCAGTGCAACATCTTGGTTTGCACCGTAGGGTCCATTTCGTACTTCATTGAACCATTAAAAGGATTGAAATGGGTTTAAACGTATCTTTCCTAGAGAAGAATGCCTGGATAAGAATGGGGATATTTACCGCACCTTAATAGCAAGTTCTAGGGCTGAAATTTCACTTAAATTTAAATACAAACACAATTTTCTTCCATGGTAGAGCAGCCTCAAGCCTCGTTTCTTTCAACTGCCACTTGCTCACTAGTGTGCCATGCAGAGGAGGTTTTTGAATAGGTGGCATACTTTCCAACTGACACCTGTACCTAAAAATGCAGATGGAGTGTTATAGGAGAAGCGATAATGCAGTCTCAAAAGCCAGCTTTGACAGAAATACCAGACCACACTATAAGGAACATCAATCAATTTGAAGAGAAAGGTTATATTTTAATATGAAGAGCTAACATTTTAATAACCTTCTATGTTGAAAAGCTAAGACAATATAATATTTTTATTTATTTTTTTAATAGGGTTGGGTATAGGAGGGTTGGTTGGCAACAATTGAAGCCAGGCCAAAATCGATTATTCATTAATTGTTATCAGAGCATTCAACACAAAATTCATTATTCATTCATTGATATCAAAGCATTAGCCCAGAGGATGAATGTGATTTCTGAATTAGAGCATCATTAACAAACTAGGATTTATGTTAACCTGTCAACTCTACCCTACTATTAAGGCATGCAAGCAACTCAAACTGTGTAAGTGGTATTGAGCAGTGGGAAGAATGGCTTAGTAATTCTTCAATGACTAGCCATAACCCTGCTTTCTAGAAGTTGTCCCACAAACCAAAGCAAGAGCATTAAAAAACAGAATTGGCATGCATTTAAATAATTGCTTACATCACCTAGCCGCAGGGTCTTGGGGCACAAGAACCCAAGCCAACGTCACACCCTGAGAACCAATAACAATTTAATAAAATCAATAATTAAAAAATTCCCTAAATAAAAGTTACTCTACACTATAGAAAAACCTTAGTTTAAGCTCGAAATTTTTTCAAATTACTCTGAATTAATACACCTAACCGAATCATATATATCCCCTTGTCGGGGACATAATAATATGGAATTGTGGAATTTATTCCTATGTTATTAATATAGTTAAGAATATGGAATTTTAATATAATGTATCTGTGGATAATTTGTGTGTGTAATTAATGTGTAGATTGATATGAATAAATTTAAATATTATATAACTTGAGATTATACTAGTATACATCTATCTAAACCCATATTTATTGAGTGTGAAGAGGGATCCAATCTCTTGAGTGTTGAATGTACAACAAAAGGAGTCAGTCTCCGAACTTGTGGTTGTTAAATTTCATGAACCATAGATCTACATGCCAAAATGAGAGCTATATGAAAAGAAGTATGCAATGGAATTATCAAATCAATGTAAACTAAACAACATATTCTTGACAGAAATTTCACACAAATCATACAAGTATTGCTCAGATTATCATTACATCAATCTCAATTAATTAATTAGTAATACAATGGTTGTACACTAAGTAGAATTCGAATACTGTGGATAGGATTCGAATTCACCAACTCAATCTGACTAGATAGCTAACTCAATGTGGGAATAATCACAGTTGGAGCTCACTAGTTAACTTTGGGTAACCAATCAGTCTACAATCAGTTAACTGATGATGGTAGGTGAGGGTAGGTGAATAAAGGCGCCTACACTCCCATGAATCATGCAAACTAGTGCTAATCTAACTGACTGTGATCTAATGGATGGTAATTGAAGCATAACTATGCATGACTGACTACCTACCACAGACAACTGAAGGTGACTGCTGGTGGCACTCATAGAGGGTTCCTATAAAATAGGGATTGGCACCAAAACTCAAAAGTGTAGATGACTCTTGGGAATGTCCCCCCTTACTCTAGTAAAGTGAAAAATACCTCCTAAGGAAAAATTGATAAATAGACTATGTTGGTAAAGGGAGGATTAATTAATCCTAACACCCCCTTAATCCTAACTTTGGACAACTTGGGCCCTGGAAACTAGGCCAAAAGATACCCATATAATCTAAATGAAACAAAATACTGCTTAATAAATAAGGAAAATGGGGAAAAACTCATGGGAACCCCCCTTCCTCAAAATAAGCAGGAAATCAAGAAACAAGCTTCCATACTTAAGAGAAAAAATTTCTCTTTGAGCAAAAACTTGTAAAAAAATTGCTACAATCTGCAACTCTGTGGATCAGTAATGCAGAATCTTGGCTATTTTGTGCATCGGCATCCTAGGACTGTGCATGTGAAATTTTCCATCTTCTTCCAATATGATGATAGATAGGACAAGGAATGTTTCATTTGTCTCTTCTTTCTAGAGGAATAGTGACTTGATCCAATTTGTTCTTCAGTGGGCCAAATTGTGGATCATTCCTTACCATCAAGTAGCATCTCCTGGGAAGCTTGATGCACCTCACTAAAGGAATTGAAACTGAGTGAGAGAGTGCAACATGTTCATTATGATAATGGGACCTCATTCTTCTTATGTCACCTGGTCCCCCAATTGCTTTGATGAGCTTTTGGGCCCATTTATGTTGTTGAGATGGAATAGATGTTGGATCTGGATCTAGATCCTTTTGAGGTGTAATATCAATATCAATATCATGTTGATATTCTTCCCCATCTTCTGAATCTAAAACATTAGATAATAAATTTGTTGCGCCGAGAGGCGCTCTACAGCCCAGTATGGGGGAAATCTTGTAACGTGATTTAACGTTAGTAACGTTTGTAACATGTCAGCAAAAAAAATAGTGATAGTGAATATTATGGGAGAGACCTTGTAAGGTGATGTAACATTTGTAACATGTTGGCAAAAAATAATAGTGATAGTGAATATTATGGGAGAGATTTTGTAACACAAAATAAAAAATAATATCACTTTCGTAACGTTATTTTTATTAATAAAAAATAAATGTTCTAATAGGCCAAAATAAATGTCGGCCACAAAAACAATATAATATGGGGGAGATGTTGTAATCTTCCTACCTAACGAAACAATAAAAAAGTAAAAATTTAATTATCCGTAAAAAAAAATATGTGGGTCAAGAAAAAAACACAAAATTGAATTATCCACAAAAAAATGTTGGCCTTGCACATGGTTTAAGGCATTCTAAACAACCCATGGTTTTATTGTACATGGATTAGGAGGCTTTGCACATGTTTTTTAAACCATGTGCAAGGCCTCCTAAACAACCCATGGTTTTATTGTACATGGTTTAGGAGGGCCTTGCAAATGGTTTTAAGACCATGTGCAAGGCCTCCTAAACAACCCATGATTGTAGGAGGGCATTGCATTTGGTTTTAAAACCATGTGTGGGGAAATGATGCAATGTTCGTTCCTAAAAAAATAAAAAATATTATATGTCGGCCATAAATAATATTAATATTAATAATAATAAAATTATATGTGAACCTTAAATAAAAAGATGTGTCTTTTGGTTTGAATCAAATCAATGGATAACTAAGAAGAGGTTTGCACCTCGAGAGATTTGATCCATCTCGGTGCTTGATAGAGCCTAGGATTTGGATCTACATTGGTATCTGCAAATGGAAATAAAGGAGATTTTATACCTTCATATGCTTTGAATGATAGCTGAGAGTGTACTGGATCTGAGTATGGAATAAAGTGTGAGAATGCATATGCTTTGGAGGCACTGTGTGCAACACCCTTCACTATAATCTTCCCAGTTGAGATATATGTGATCTCCAATGAGCCAGTACCAAATACCACTCACTTTGGTGGGCCAGTGTGTGCCATCTGATATACATATAACAAATTTGCTGCAAGAGAGGGGACATAGAGCACATTTTTGAACTCTCCATGTTGGATGTTAATGGAACCTCTCCCTACAGCTAGGATTTGTGAATCATCCCCCATATGAATGCTAGGTCCTCCTGAGATATCCAGAGAGGTGAAGGATTATTTGGAAGAAACCATGTGGTTGGATGCTCCTGAATCAATCAGATAAGCCTTTGACTGAGACAAGCTTGCTTTCAAGGAAAGGTAGCTCTCATGTTCTTTTGTCCAATGTCCTTCTTCAAACTTCTTTGCGCCTTGAAGAAGAGCAATTTTGTTATGTTCAAGGAGTTTTAATAGTTGGTCAATGGTCTTCTTCATGCACTGACTCTCTAGATGAAAGCATCTCATACAATAGGAACACTTAGCTTTCTCAAATTTCTTGTTCTTTTTCTTCTTGGAACCTGAGGCTCCATTGGAAGGGATATGCATCCTCTTTGACTTCGAATCCGCATTTTTATTCTCCTTCCCTCATTGCTTCCCTTTATCTTGCACATTCCCAGAGTCTCCAACTAAGAGGGCTTGATTCTTGGAGGCATTGAGCACTCCCATCTGAATCAATTTGTCTTGCTCCTGGATTAATGACTCTGCAAATGCATCTAGAGAAGGAATTTTCTAATTTGGGATGGATACTCTTCTGGAGTGGAATGTGGATACAAAGACTGAGAATTTTGAGCCAATATTGCTCAAAATTGACAGTACAAGCTGCTCATCCTTCCTCTCTACCCCACATTACTTACATTGCAAGACTAGGGCTTTGTATTTTGAGAAGAACTGTTGAATTGTCTCAAAGTTGCTGGGATGTAGTGCAATGAGCTCATTCTCCAGAATATGGCCTCTAGGCTCATATTGTTTTCCAAACAAAGAATCAATCTTGTCCCATACCTCCTTCAGAATTCTGAGTCCCTCAAGGTGGAACAACATCTCCCTTGAGATGTGGATCCACATGAAGCCGAAGGCTTCATCCAGCCTATTCAGAAACTTGGATTTCTCAACATATTTTTGGGGCTCAAATTCTCTTCCCATTGGTATAACAGGTCATGAATCCACATGGTTCAAAGGAGAACAAACCCCAGGTATGTTAGTCTTTCTCGTTGAGCTTGCCCCCATAGGCTACAATGGAGGCGAATGGAGAGAGGATAATGTTAGTTAGGAGTAGGAGCGTCTAGTTCTCGGTTTGTTATGCATGCTTATATTTTCTTCATCGAATAAGAGAGACAATTTTAATCGTTCTTTGCTTAGACAATATCAAAGGTGAGGAAGAAACTTGTTGCTGAAATTGGGTTAGACTTATTTTATTTCTTTGAAATTCACTGCAGTAAATTACCCTCTTCCTTGCTAACTTCTTTAAGGTATAGACAATAGAATCCAGTAAGAATTTTTGGATGGAATACTACTAGATTTCACAACTAGCTTAGATATATATAATACGTACCCATCGAAAACTCCAACAAGTACACAAACACACTAATCATATTTTTAACAATGAACAAAAAGCTCTAGGCCACCAGATTCCTAGGTTCAATGACACGTACTTAAATACATGTAAGTTATTCGACAGAGATGCATTATACTACCAACATGAAATCCATTTTTATGCAAATGTATTGCTGCTCCACCCTATGGTGGATCAGTAAAATGGAAAGATAAAGGGTTAATGGCCCCATTTTTATTTCAAACTGAGGCATTTAGTTGCTAAATCTTCATATCTACAAAGCAAAAATTTGAAAGAAGAACCATTACTCCCCATGCCATTTTGGAGGCCTAAGCTTAAAAAACATGTATGTTCAAGTCATCCAACAGACCAACAGCAAAGTCAGCCGTTGACTTCGCTGTTGGTCCGTTGGATGGTGTGAACGTACTGTTGGGTAAAATTATTGTTATTTAATTTACCTTAATTTAATTATCGACCGGAATACGTATACTTCGAGCTGCTACACCATATGTACGGGCAAAGTAGTTTCAATGCTCATGCTAACAGTAATTTAGTCTATTCACAGACAAGAAACAAAATGTAATTGATGGAATATTACTCTATTGAATGACCAATGCTAAGATTTATTAGGTCTATCCTAAACAAAGGAAAATCAACTTGCTAATCCCTATCTTACAGTCTACCACACTGTCAAATTCAATGTAACCTACCACAACCTTAAGCTACATCAATCTTCCAAAGCAATCATCAATCTATACTAAGCTACAGCAACCTTAAGCGATGCTAATTATGATCTATTCTTCAGGGCAAGCATCCTACCAAGAAAATAACTTAGTCAATACAAACCCTAGTTCCAACCTTACCTACAAAATAAATATGTTGAGCCAATCCCCATGACTTTGTATTGTATCTAAGACTACAATCATTAACCCTAGAGAACACTTATCACTCTCAACAACTACTGAAATAAAATCTGTCTCTCTTAACTCTAAATCATCCACAAACAGTTAACAAGATGAATTTTGGACTTGCTGCTAATATAAAACATATTCTACCTGTGTTCTATGCACACCAAAGTATATTGGAACTATTCACTCTCATTTGCATGTGCTATGAGACTGATATTCAAACCCTAGGAAACAATGTTGGCATCTATTAATAAACTATAATTATTGTCCTTGAGCTCATTCAACACCATGTAGTGGACAAAAGCATGATTCAAATCCTTATGTAGTCAATTCAAAACGTTGTTTGGCAAACCCTAGATACTTTGTAAACCAAAATCTTTAAATCCTCTGCTAATTCAACAAATACTGCAAATTCTTTTTAAAATACACACAATGCAATCCGAAAATACCCCACAGTCTTGTAAAATCGATAGCCAAAAGGATTCTAAACAAGTATTGTAACCATCCACTAATCAATATCACGCTGGCAGTAAAAGAAATATGAAATCCTAGTCTATTTCAATCCTCCATTAAGTCGATTCTACAGCAAACTGAATATAATCAAATTCATCATACAGTTCTGTAAATTCTATAACTCTGAACGGATTCTTTGAACAAGGGCCGTAACCATCAACAAGCAATATCACACTGGGATTCAAAGAGGGTTAAAATCCAAATCCACTCTTACTACTCTCCTGAATCAATTCTACAGGCTCAACCGAGTACATATGATATCAACTAGTCTTCTGCAAACATAAATCCCATTACAAATCACAAATAAACAAAATCATTAACATTCCATCATAAAAATAGTATCAAAGTCTGCAACATCACTCTACTTACATCAATACAAGCAACACTTAAACACAAATGACTCAGTGTTGAAGGTGGGCCCTGCCCTCAACACCTACAAGTCTGAAATCAAAGCTTTAAAGAAATAAATGCTCGATCAATTAATAAGAACAGAGTTTACAGTCTTCTCTGTGTGTATCCCCTTAGTGTTTCAAAGTTACATTTTATATTTGAAGTACAGAATAAAATCGACCTTGGAACAAGGATCGACCCTATCCTAACAACTATACACTTATCTCGGCATGCATGAACCAAGAAATGGAATTCAAATCCCCTGAAATCCATATTCTGCCAAAAATTGGAAGACAACAGCTCCTTGAACAAAGGACAGCCACGAAACAACACCTGAATAATCTTCATATGCATCTGGAAATCGATTTGATCCCAAGCGAGACATCTCCTCTGTGGACAAAATCCCCAAAATCTTTGGTTCAGTCAAAATGTATCTTTGGAGCGTCGGGACAAGCGTTGGGTCAAAATGAGCAAAAGACCACTGCATGAAAGAAAACAAAGACTTATTAATTGACCCATTATTAAATGAAAACCAAAAGTCCCATTATATACATAAAACAAAGCAAAATAATAAATAAACAATTAAAAAGTCACTTACCAAAGCACCTAGCAATGTTGTTCTTCAAAAAGGCATAACCATGCACAAAACAACACTAAACAAAGCCGATTATTACTTGGTTCATGGGACTTGAAACTAGAAAATATAGTGATGGACAGTCAAAATAGGAGGCCAACATCTCCCCCAGATTGAAGATCTTGCATGTCCCTATGCAAGCAAGTTCCAGACAGACAAAATTTGAAACTCATAATAGATGATCAAGCCTTGGATCAAACTCCAGAAACTGAGGCTGAAGTATTAAACAGGACTTGAACTTGAGGAGGAGATGGAGCTGTTTGTTGTTGTGTGCTAAGCAATTTTTCAAACTGTTTATCCTTGTTCTTTAACTGTTTCCCAAGACTGCGATTAGACCCTGTAATATCATCAACTAATGTTTGTAAATAGGCTACCTTGGCCTTCAAAATTGCATTTTCATGTTTGATAAACTGATCCAGCCTAACATACTCCTGCAATTTCTTTGTCAACTTAAAATTTCGCTGCCGAAAGTAATCAATCCCTTGAACTGAAGCATCCGACCTATGAGATTTAGCAAACTTTGGACCTGATTTGGAAGGTGATGCTTTAGCAGATTTTAAACTAGATTTTGAAGGTGATGCTAGCAACAAAGGCTCACTGACAGGACTTGGTAGTGAAGAATGATGATGAGAGCCATGGGAATCGGAATTATCATGGGAAGAAGAAGTAGTGGATGAAGAGAATTCAACATGTACAGGCTCCTTACCTTTGGATTCCCTTTTCCTCTCTTTAACAGCCATGCTACGAGTAAATCTTTGATTGGGTGAAGTAAACAAATTTTCATGACCCTTTTCTCCCCCAAACTGAGAGCTTACATGCTGCCCCTTAGATATTGGAGACTTCTTAGTATGGGATGGGGCAACTTTCTTACAACTCTTAACAGCTGGTTCCTGAGCATGACTATTTTGATGTACAGAAATATTTGCAGAGGAGGATTTATCCACTAAATCAGGGATACAAGGCTCACATGGTTCATTCCCCAGGGATGATTTAAGATGAGAATTGGACAACTCATATACAAACTGCCCCCATACCCAATCCTTTTTCTTTAACTTAGCCAGAATAAGCATCTTGATAAGTCCATGATGGTAGAGACTATGAGTCAGATTCTCTAAGTTTTTTCTAACTTGTGAAGCCATCTTACTCAAGCTCTTCCAAAAATAAAATGGAAAATTGAGAAGCTTACCGAACTCAAAGTGAGTTAGCAGGCGAAAATGATAGGCTTTGTATGTAGAGAATCGGCCTTCACAAGTAATTAACTTGGTGATGATCATTAAGGAATTGTGAAATTCATCTCTAACCCAGAGCTTTGAGAAGCCCTTTTCTCCTTTTACAGCCAAATATTCAGGTTTGAAGACACAATCATAATCTTTTCGTGGCAACCGAGAATTCTTAAACCACTGATCCCCTGTGCGTGGGAGCCCTGTAGCCAATGCAATTGACTCCTCAGTAACTGGAAACTCCAATGACCCAACCTTGGCTGGGTGCCCGTCGAAACCTAAGGAAAACTGCAAGGAAACAGCATCATCGTGGCCTTGTAAATTGGTTAAGAAAGAATGCCACCCAACCCAAATGAACATCTCTTTGCATGCTAAAAATTCAGGCATAATTAATAACTGCCCATACTCTGAGGGTTCATGTTGGTTAAGCATCGTGGAGGACAAGAAAATGGAAGACAACAAACTAACAGAGATCAGACAGTCAATTCGAAGACAATGGAGAACTGCATCAATCTTTCTCTCGCTAGCGATGGGGAAAACTAGAAACAACCCGAAAGAATAATGACAAAGGGTGGTAATGATAGCGGCAGACGTGGTAAAGGAAATCATTTCGAGCTGTGGCACATACTACCCACGTTGCAGTGAATTATGCCCATATGAACACGTTTTGATTAACCGTAACCTCATGGCGCTTAAAAATCCCAATTGCAATATATCAATGTTATGATTTTTATTTTAAAATGACACATTGATAACATAAAATAAAGTATTGCTGAAGGTTAATGTCATAAAATGATTTTCAAAGAAACGGTGGAATACCAACTATATAGATGATAAGGTTATCATACGATGCCACCATTTATCAAACTTTACAGTAAAGGAAAAAGCACGTGGTTTATAATAATACTTAATTTAAAACAATTAAGACTTATCCTAACATTCAACGTTCATTACCTTTACCACGTAACATGCCAATTTCTAACTTTTTATTCCGGTACCCCATCCAACACTCGATCCGGCACCTCAGCCAATCTAAGATACATGGATATTTCGAGCTGACAAAGGTGAAAAATAATTACTAGCATATGTTGAAGGAGTGATAATTACCAACATCTTTAACATCTGTAGTGATATTAAAGCAGATGTGCTCAAAGCAGTGTTGTTAAAGCAATTGGCATTCCCAAAATACACCACCTCATTTCAAGGTTGCTACTTCACCTGACCACACAGAAACAGAGCTGAGTCATAAAACCAATTTTTATTAACAGTATAAAAATTAACTGCAATTCATAGACAATCAGTCTCACTCCTGTATTCTAACTCCAATCATGAGCACAGACTTCGTTCTCGTCATTCATATAGAACTTTTTCCACCAGGACATGTGCCTTAAACACGAGACAAGAGGAGTACTAAAAGAAGCCAATGGTGTACTGGCCAACTTTGACTCAGCTTCACACAAGACAGTTTGAGCAGTGAAAAGAAAAACCAATACTGAGGTTCACAGCTATGTTCATGGACTCAGAAACTATCAGGCATAAACCTTTTTCGCAAGGATCAGGTAACCAGAATTCAGAGCATCTGAAGATGATTATCAACTGGCTATTACAAACAGTCTCCTTAAATTTTATTTAACCCACACATATGACTTCTCTTTAACATTTACATAGGTACACCATTCATACAGACAAGTATAGATGAGGCTTTTAAAAGAGATATCAGAGTCAGAACCCACTGCCAGCAAGCCTGTTCAGTACTCCGGTGGGGTAACTGTGACACCTAAGAAGCTTCTTCCCCAGGCAGATGCCCCATTTCCAGCAGGCCTATTTAGTACCCTGATGGGTTTGCCTGTTCATACCATAGGTCGGTACCCGCTGCCAGCGGACCTGTTCAGTATCTCGGCGGGTTAACCTCTTACACTCGTTTTCTATCAGAGGCCCTTGTCCCAAATTCATCTTAAAGATAAAGTTTATGATTTTCTCATGCATAGATGAGTGGGGGAGCATCTTTGAAAACCATCTAGGAGTGGGATGGTATCAAAATTGGAAAAATGTTCTTGGTACATGCCTGTAAAGATTTGTCCAAATGAACAACTAACCTCTGTAACTGTATAAAATGAAAGTCATGAAGTGGCTGGACAAGAAAAAAAATAAAATAANATATATACATATACATATATATACACACACACACACACACATATATATATATGTGTGTGTGTGTGTGTGTGTGTGTGTGTGTGTGTGTGTATTTGATATTATGGTAGCCAATAGATAATAATCAACAGACGCTTCAGTCCTGGAGACCCTTTTCCATAATAGTGCCTGTCTGAATAATAACTCCATACCCATAGCTGTTACCATTTAAAAAAACAATATCCTCGTTCCATCTAGTGTGAAACCAAGTCAAAATGACACTAGTAATCCATAAGTTCAAAAAGCCCTTTTTAAGCTTAAATCACTCATGGAGGCAGTACCGGGTGGATAAGTACCCGTATGAATAAGGAGGACACGTCTGAAAAACCTAGCAGCACACATCTAATTACTTGATACAGGCATTCCAATTACCCAGTGAAACTCAGAAATTTAATCCAAAATGATTGAAAATAGGAATAGTGACAAAAAGACTTCCCTTTTGTTTTCAAAAACATCCTGAGCCTCGCTGAAAAGAATATCCGCATCCTTCAAAAAGAAACCTAGTAACAAAAAAAAACTCCTGTACATATATACAAAAAACAATTTCATTGAATGTTACTGTGAGAGAGTAGGAGATGAAGAAGTCATTTCTTCACCTACCAGCTCTAGTTCAGATTGCTGACTCATGTTATGAATGAACTCTTGCTTAGAAAGAGGCTTATGATATACCTTTAACCGATGTCCATTCACCACAAATGCAGTTTGTTCTTCATCTATTGTCCTTATTTTGACAGAACCATTATAAAAAACAGTCACAATTTCATATGGTCCCATCCATCTAGTGGTAAGCTTACCTTTGAAGTGTTTAAACCATGAGTCAAACAACAGAGCCCAATCACCTTCTTCAAAAGTTTTCTTCTTCAAAAATTTGTCATGCCATTTAGTCCTCTGATTTTGTATTAAAGCAGTTCATTGGACAGCATCTTGTCTGATTTCATCAAGCTCGTTCAATTGCATCAACTTCTGCTCCTGGGCTTCATCTAAATTCAAGCTCAATTGTGCAGCAGTACGAAAAGTCTTCACCTGAAATTCTATAGGGAGCAAAACCTGTTTTCCATAAACAAGCTGATATGGGGTATGCCCTGTGGTGTTTCTCCACGTAGTTCTATAAGCCCACAATGCCTCTGGTAGCCTGTCTGCCCAGTCCTTGTGATGCATCTGCAAAGTCTTGGTTAAAATGGCTTCTAATAGTTTATTTGTTGACTCCACCTGACCATTTGCTTGGGGGTGGTAAGGAGAATATTTATAGTGTTTAATTCCATATTGCTCAATCAGTGCTTTCATTGATTTAGAGACAAACTGTGCCCCATTATCAGTTACAATTTCATGAGGAATCCCAAAGCGAGTGAAAATGTCTTCATAAATGAACTCTATGACCGATTTCTCAGTGGCCCTTAATAGGGCTTTTGCCTCCACCCACTTAGTTACATAGTCAGTATAGACTAATATATATCTTTTCTTTCGTGACATTGGTGAGATTGGTCCAACAAAGTCCGATCCCCATTTTTCAAAAGGTTCAATTTGTACCTGGGCTTGTAAAGGCATTTCATCCGCAGCAGTGGGTCTTCCATTCGTTGGCAGTTGTCACAGCCCTGTACATATTTTTCAGCATCTTTAAAAAGTGTAGGCCAATAATACCCTTGATGTTTGTCTGAAAAATGCCCTCCACAGGGTCCATCATGACAGGCTTGAAGGATATCATACATCTCATGCTCCCTCACATACCTCCTGATAATCAGATTTGGACCGGTTCGAAAGAGGTTGTTACCTACCCATGAGAAATTAGCACTTTGTTGTATGATTCTTTGTTTTTCATAGGATGACAGATGAGCAGGTATTTTCCCTGTGACCAAGTAGTTGGCTATATTTGCAAACCATGGTGTTTTAATAGAAACAACAAATAAATGTTCATCAGGAAAGGTATCATCTACAGGAACATTGTCATAAGTATGAGTCAACCTTGAGAGGAAATCTACAACCAGATTTTCCTTCCTTGGTTTATCAACTATAGTAATGTTAAACTCCTGTAGCAAAAGCAACCATCTAGTAATTCGACCATTAGTTATAGGTTTATTCATCAAAAATTTGATAGCAGAATGATCAGTATGAACAAATACATCATAAGTAGTAATATAATGCCGGAATTTATTGATGGCATGAACCACTGCTAGAAACTCTTTTTCAATTACTGTATAGTTAAGTTCTGCTAGAGTTAAATTTTTACTGATGAAATAAATGGCATAATAAAATTGACTCTCTTTCTGTCCAAGCACTCCCCCTAGGGCAGTGTCTGAAGCATCAGTTTGTATATGAAAGGGCAAAGACCAGTTTGGCCCTCGCAGAACTGGTGTTGAAGACAATTCTGATTTTAAGGTGTCAAAGGCCGTCTGATAGTGTTGATCCCAACAAAAACCAATGTCTTTGGCTAATAATTTGAACAGTGGAGCTGCTATCTTGGTAAAATTGGCAATAAACCTACAATAGTAACCCGCATGTCCCAGAAAACTTCTAACTTCTTTTTGTGTAGTTGGTGGAGATAAACCAGTAATGATTTCAATTTTTGTTGGGTCGACCTTAATACCTTCTAATGAAATGTGGTGCCCTAAAACAATACCCTCAGTTAACATCATCTTACACTTTTCATGACTTAAGGCAAGATTTGTTTCTTGACACCTAATTAAAACTTTCTCTAGGTTATCTAAGGCTTCCTTGAAATCATTACCATAGACTGTGAAGTCATCCATATATATTTCCACACAATCATGGACTAAATCAGCCAGAATACCTAACACTGCCCTCTGGAAAGTGGCAGGAGCGTTACACAACCCAAATGGTAACACCTTGTAAGCATAAGTTCCCCATGGGCAGGTGAAAGTAGTTTTCTCCTGATCCTCTGGGGCTATCCTGATTTGGTTATACCCACTGTATCCATCAAGAAAGGAAAAATATTGTTTTCCTGACAAGGTGTCCAAAACCTGATCTATGAAAGGAAGAGGGAAGTAGTCTCTGAGAGTGGCTTTGTTTAATTCCCGGAAATCAACACATATTCTCCACTTACCTCCCTTCTTTGGAACAATTACCAATGGAGATACCCATTTACTATCAGAAATGGGGTAGATAAAATCTGCATCCAGCAACTTTTGTAACTCATCCTTCACAATGTCATTAAGAGCAGGATTCATTCTTCTCTGTGGTTGCCTTACTGGCCTAATGTTTTCCTGCGTATAAATATGATGGATGCATGTATCAGGGTGAATGCCTTTCATGTCTATATAAATCCAAGCAAATGCCGCAGACTGTGCTTTGAGTAAATTAACTAACTGATTTTGCTGGCCTTGAGACAAATTTGCATTAATAAACAAAGACCTTCCTGGACTAATCTCCATTGGTATGGTTGAGGATCCAACCTTCTCATCTATGAATAAAACCACTGATGATGAGATGGTTGAAGGATATAACTGTTCTTGAAAATCTTCTGTGAAAACATGGTCTAAGTCAGAGAAGGACTGAGGGAACTCAATACTAGTAGTGGTTGAGATAAATTAATCTAGGATATCATCTTCAGTCTGGTCTTCCAGCCCCCTAGTTTGACTGATGGACAGTAAGGGTTGTTCCACGTCCTCATCCCCGTAAGGACTTTCTAACCATAGCATGTTTTCTGATATAGGCTGTGCTGGGGGATAAATAATAAGGTTCTGTAGAGAAGTGCCATTTGATATAGTTAAAATGCCTTCTCTGCAACCTATAAAGGCATTGGCAGTGGCTAACCAGGGCCTGCCTAGTATAACAGGATGTTCCCCCATTGGGTGTTTGGTTTGGAGTACCAGAAAATCCACTGGATACTCCCAAGAAGCTACTGTGACAGTAATGTCATCTAATGCCCCCACAGGTTTAACTGTGCTCCTATCAGCCAACTCCAAAATAGTAGGAGTAGGTCTGAGGAGATTATGCAACTGAAGTCTCTGCATGGTGGTCATAGACATGACATTAATTGCAGCCCCCAGGTCAACTAAAGTGTTTCCTATTGGAATTTCATTAATGCAAATGGTCACCACTGGGTTCCCAAGATTTGCAAATTTTGGAGGTAAGGAACAGTCTGAAATATAATTGAACAGCTGGCCTATAACATGTATTGTGGGTGGATCTTTTTGTTTTCGACCAGGTTTCTTCAAGCATAATTCCCTTACCATTTTTGAATAGATAGGAACGTCTCTAATGGCCTGAAGTAATGGAATCTTGATACAAACATTTTTCAACTCATTTTCCCAATCAAACTGTGGACGAACCACAGGCTTCTCTATTAATAACCTCTCTGGATAAGGGGGGTTGTTATTCAATTGTGGATGAGCAGATGATTGGGAATTTTGAGTTCCAAGCACTTGAGTGTTTTATGAGGCAATCTGCACTTCTTCCTCCTCTGAAATTTATTTTTCAGTGCTTTCTTCTCCAGACTCTTCTTGAATAATCATCGCTGGAGGAGTTTTATTTAATGTTTTCCCAGACCTTAATTGTATTTCTTGGATAGGAGCTGAATGGATCACATAAGTTGGGGCCATTTGTATTTCAACATTATTAAGAGGCTGGGACGGTCTGTTGTTAGGTTTTGGGATAGGTTGATCTGGCAACAACGTAGGTCGAGGTGGATTTGAATTTTGATATTGTTGTGGAACTGGGGGTATAGGAGGAAGTGCAGGTGGTGTAAAGCCAAGTAATAGTTGTTGCATATTTGGGGGCATTGGGCAGTAGCTAGGAGGAGTATGTGATGGGGTTGTTGGTTGTATTCCTCCGTAGGACTGTCCTTGTGGTCCCCCATAGGACTGTCCTCGCTAACCTTGCTGCCATGGTTGGGTCTGAGTAGGCTAAGAAGGCCAATTTTGCCACATTTGTGGACTCCATGGCTGTTGAGATTGCTACACGGGATAGTAATATGCAGGGTTTGGAAAAACAAGTTTTGGCAACATGTTTTGGGGTCTAGGCTGCCAGGGCCTTTTTTATGCATATGATGGATCCATAGGTTCAGCATTAAGCTTGTAAAAAGCTTGCAGTTCTGGTAAAGAAGGGAAATTGTTAGTAGGGTGTTTATCAGAGCAAAGAGCATAGACTGAAATGGTATTAAGAGGACACTCTTTCAAAGGGTGTCTTTTTCTGCATTTGGGGCAGAATATGTGCAGTGCTGCTATGTCCTCTTCCTCTTGCTGTTTCTTTGTTTTCAATGCATCAAACTGGGAGCTCAAGGTGCCTAAAATGTCAGTTTTGAAATTTTTTAACAGGTTCCCCAATTCAACTCTTGTAATCCCACTAGTTCCTGCTGTCCTAGAAATACGGGAAGGACCTTCCCTTATGCTTTTTCCGGCCTTGGCTCTACTTCTGGAATATTTTCTACATAGTTCAGTAATCTCCTCAAAGGATTTATGAGATACATCACCTGATGCCATCAGGTTGAGGATTTCCACATATTCCTCCAGAATCCCTTTCAAAAAAAGGGTTCTGACTGCATCCTCTTGTAAGGTATTATACTTAGACTTCTGCAGTACAAAGCATAAGCGTTCTAGGAAATCCTCAAGACTCTCTTCTTAATGCTGTTGCATTTTAAAGATATCATTTTGAGAGTCTCTAGGTCCACAGTAGTCTCGATATTTTCTGAGGAAAGCACTCTTCATCTCTTCCCAAGTTCGAATGGTGGATTCTCCCAGACCCATAAACCACCTAAGTGCAGAATCCTTAAGGGTGGCTGGGAATAGTTTTAACTTTTGTGCATCCTGTAGATAATTATAACTCCTGCACAAGATGTCAAACTCAAATAGAAAAGTATCCGGATCTTCAGTACTTTTCCCGTAGAAGGTAGGTAATGAAGATGTTGGGATATTTTTCATACTGACATCTCGTGCAAGATCCAAAATGGGGAAGCCAAAAGTTGTTTCAGTTCGTCCTTCATGTTCTCCCTCCCCTTCCATATGGTGTCTGGTTTCCTGATCACTCATAACCAGAGGATTCCTAAACCAATTGACACCTAACCTGTCTCTTCTTAGGGATGGAATGAAATCCCAACGGTCTGGCCTAGGCTAAGATTGAAGATTGAAAGGTAAATCTGTGGTAGATTCTACTTGAGAAACTACCAAATTTTGAGTGTGTCCGAGAAGGGAATTCACTCTTTCTATGTTCACTGTGTCAACCAAGTTGGAAGCTTGTTGGGTCTGTGGGATCTCTACCGAGTGTAACTGTTCACTGAATATAACCTCAGTTCCTACTGGTCTGGTCCCTAATTCCACTGAATTTTGAGTGTTGTTGTTTTCTACCTCGTTGCTGGTATTCCTATCCCTAGGGTTAGTGAGGGGGGGGTTTTGTTTCCAAAAAGATCGGAATGAATTTTAATGTATCTTCCCTTACTATCTCTGGGTCTCATCAAAATTACTGAAAATGACAAAACTTCTAATAAAAAATACCTATGCTACAGATAGGTTTTGAAGGAACCTGTTATAACAGATGCGCAGGTTTTTACCTCTTGTCTTACCGTCCCTTCTCCTCCAATATGCAAATACCAACAGAAAAACAGTAAAAAAAAATCAATAGAGAACAAAACTGATCAAAAAATGTCTAAATGTATCTACTGCTGCTATTGCTAAATTTTGTCTAAGCAACAAAACAAGGAAATCACACATCTATGCTACCGGTGGGTTTGAAGGAACCTGTTATAACCGATGTGCAGGTTCTTACCTCTTGTCTTACCATCCCTTCTCCTCCAGTCTGCAACAACTAGTCACACCTAAAAATGATGTGAGAAATGAGCAAGATACCAGCTTACCTTGGAGCAACTCCCCGACAACGGCGCCAAAATGTTGGGTAAAATTATTGTTATTTAATTTACCTTAATTTAATTATCGACCAGAATACGTATACTTCGAGCTACTACACCGTATGTGCGGGCAAAGTAGTTTCAATACTCATGCTAACAGTAATTTAGTCTATTCACAGACAAGAAACAAAATGTAATTGATGGAATATTACTCTATTGAATGACCAATGCTAAGAGTTATTAGGTCTATCCTAAAGAAAGGAAAATCAACTTGCTAATCCCTATCTCACAGTCTACCACACTGTCAAATTCAATGTAACCTACCGCAACCTTAAGCTACATCAATCTTCCAAAGCAATCATCGATCTATACTAAGCTACAGCAACCTTAAGCTATGCTAATTATGATCTATTCTTCAGGGCAAGCAACCTACCAAGAAAATAACTTAGTCAATACAAATCCTAGTTCCAACCTTACCTACAAAATAAATATTCTGAGCCAATCCCCATGACTTTGTATTGTATCTAAGACTGCAATCATTAACCCTAGAGAACACTTATCACTCTCAACAACTACTGAAATGAAATCTGTCTCTCTTAACTCTAAATCATCCACAAACAGTTAACAAGATGAATTTTGGACTTGTTGCTAATATCAAACATATTCTACCTGTGTTCTATGAACACCAAAGTATATTGGAACTATTCACTCTCATTTGCATGTACTATGAGACAGATATTCAAACCCTAGGAAACAATGCTGGCATCTATTAATAAACTATAATTCTTTTCCTTGAGCTCATTCAACACTATGTAGTGGACAAAAGCATGATTCAAATCCTTATGTAGTCAATTCAAAATGATGTTTGGCAAAACCTAGATACTTTGTAAACCAAAATCTTTAAATCCTCTACTAATTCAACAAATACTGCAAATTCTTTTTAAAATCCACACAATGCAATCCGAAAATACCCCACAATCTTGTAAACTCGATAGCCAAAAGGATTCTAAACAATTATTGTAACCATCCACTAATCAATATCACGCTGGTAGTAAAAGAAATATGAAATCCCAGTCTATTTTCAATCCTCCTTTAAGTCGATTCTACAGCAAACTGAATATAATCAAATTCATCATACAGTTCTGTAAATTCTCTAACTCTGAACGGATTCTTTGAACAAGGGTCGTAACCATCAATAAGCAATATCACACTGGGAGTCAAAGAGGGTTAAAATCCAAATCCACTCTTACTACTCTACTGAATCAATTCTACAGGATCAACCGAGTACATATGATATCAACTAGTCTTCTGCAAACATAAATCCCATTACAAATCACAAATAAACAAAATCCTTAACATTCCATCATAAAAACAGTATCAAAGTCTGCAACATCACTCTACTTACAACAATACAAGCAACACTTAAACACAAATGACTCGGTGTTGAAGGTGGGCCCTGCCCTCAACACCTACAAGTCTGAAATCAAAGCTTTAAGGAAATAAACGCTTGATCAATTAATAAGAACAGAGTTTACAGTCTTCTCTGTGTGTATCCCCTTAGGGTTTCAAAGTTACATTTTATATTTGAAGTACAGAATAAAATCGACCTTGGAACAAGGATCGACCCTATCCTAACAACTGTACACTTATCTCGGCATGCATGAACCAAGAAATGGAATTCAAATCCCCTGAAATCCATATTCTGCCAAAAATGGAAGACAACAACTCCTTGAACAAAGGACAGCCACAAAACAACACCTGAATAATCTTCATATGCATCTGGAAATCGATTTGATCCCAAGCGAGACATCTCCTCTGTGGACAAAATCCCCAAAATCTCTGGTTCAGTCAACATGTATCTTTGGAGCGTCGGGACAAGCGTTGGGTCAAAATGAGCAAAAGACCACTGCATGAAAGAAAACAAAGACTTATTAATTGACCCATTATTAAATGAAAACCAAAAGTCCCATTATATACATAAAACAAAGCAAAATAATAAATAAACAATTAAAAAGTCACTTACCAAAGCACCTAGCAATGTTGTTCTTCAAAAAGTCATAACCATGCACAAAACAACACTAAACAAAGCCGATTATTACTTGGTTCATGAGACTTGAAACTAGAAAATATAGTGATGGACAGTCAAAATAGGAGGCCAACACGTACATGTTAGTTAAGGATGGCTGCCACAAAGGATAGAAATGATTGTAAATCCCTGAAATCTCTTTTCCAGGATTTCTTTCCCCGTGGTTCTCTTAGTGCAGGTATAGATCTCTCTCAAATAAGGTTGTCGCCAAGCATTCCATCTCCAAAACAAGGAATGAGTTAGAAGCATACCAACGGACTATAGACAATTTTGCCTAGAATCTTGAGTGAAAAAGTCTCCTAAGGACCTCGTCTTTGCAAACTATGATTATTCCACTGAACCTAGGAGTCAAATCGATGGTTTTTGCTCTCTTAATGCCAGGGATTCCATGGCTGCTGCTCTCTTAATGCTGGGGATTCAATCATTGCTGCTCTCATAATGCCCAAATGAACTTTTTTGAGTGTTGGGAATTCCATCTATGTCATGAGTTCTGCATTTATATGACACAACTAGATGCTTCATCCTTCCTCATGCCTCCATCCTTTCTCACATCAATCTGACATAGCTACAGGTAAGAACCCATCACATAATCTAATATATTGTATTACACATATGTTTTTGTCAAAAATAATAATAACAATGACCATAGAGCATCGAAACCAAAGAAATAAGTGAATTAAATGATAAAATCTATGACAAGCAAGAGAGTTAGTTAAATTCTACAATGTGAGTGCTATGAGTTAGCTCTTTTCTACTGTATGATTCCATTCAATAATTTGTAGCAATAATGAACTCGAGCTACCTCTGAAGTGTCTCCTTGCTTGCTTGATCCTTTGAGTCAGGCTAGTCTGTTCACTTCACATATGTGATTGCTTTGTTGGGCATATGTGACATAAGTGATGGTTGTCTCAGTTATCGATTCAATCAATTTCCTTTGGCCATGGGTCTTTTTGAACTGAAGGGAAGCGCACATATGTTTAAAGCCAGTGTTCAAAGATAATAAATACATTATTAAATGGATATTTTATGAACAATGATCGACAACATTAAAGAAGAGGGTAGGGGTCATCTAATCCTTCTTTCAGATAAAATAATAGTCAACAATATTCCGGAGGGAGCAAGAGTGCTCAAGACTGCTTGAGCTTAAAAAACATGTACGTTCAGTCCATCCAACGGACCAACAACAAAGTCAACCATTGACTTCGCTGTTGGTATGTTGGATGGACTAAACGTACATGTTTGTTAAGGATGGCCCTCAAGACGGCAATATAAGGAAAACCACAACGAGAAGATAAGAGAGACTCATCCCTCAAGCAATTTTCTAAAAATTAGAAGAGTCGAATAGGAATGAATGTTGAATGTTGCACAGGTGATATAGGCTATAAGGGAAGAGGAAAGGGTTGACACGTATCTACCATGCACACTGCCACGGTATCACAGCATGCACGTTGCCGCCACCACCAACTTTATAGCGCCAACGTCATAGAATCAAAGCGAGAGGCTCATTGTAAGAAAATTAATCCTAACATAAAATGTTACAAAACTAATGTTACCTAAAAGTTAACATTAAATCATCTATGAGTTTGATATTAGTTATTTGCATAAGAACTTTATCTAAGTTGTATCGATTTGAGGCCATGGATCGATTTGAGGCCAAATAAGGCCTCAAATGTTTTGATGAGCTTTGCATAGAGCTTTATGGTATTTTGATTGACTTTGCATAGAGCTCGGTTGGTATTTTGATGGAAACTTAGGTTAAAAATACCAAAAATATATTGATTTACGTGTAAAAAAAATCGGAAAAACAACATACCAATTACTACAGTCCCTGCAGCGAAAAATAGGGACTAATAATATACATATGTTTTTGGTAAGTATGATTCTTTTTATATATGTAATAGCATTATCCACATGTTTTAGTTATTATGATTCCTTTCACATATATAATAATATTTATATTATCTCAAATGGTACATTGTAAATTTATTTTGGGTGATTAAAATATGTGATTAAAGTCTAACATACACGAGCATAGTCTCATTTTTAAAGGCTATTATCCTTAGAACCTTACTATAGATATGATGATATTATCTCTATATATGTGTGAGTGTATGGTGAGAGTGAAGTAGGAAGTATAGCCACACATAGAGACAATATAATGTTTCCTTATATCAAATCTAGGATGATTATATTATTATCATAGAATTATTAATAATAACTGATGATTTATTTATTTATTTTATTTACTTTCAAAAAATTCATTTATTAATAGATTGTTAATTGATAATTTCTCTATTATTTTTTCATTTCTTAAATTTTATCCATTTCTAGTATAATAAGTTAAATGGGATGATTTTCTCCCCCAATGTTCAATTTTTATAAACATTATTGTGTTTGTTCCTCTTTCATAAATTTCCTCATTTTTTTCAACATTATTGTTTTTGTTTATTAATGATTTGGAAACTTTGAACTTTTAAATGATATCATCAATTCCAAAAGGAATAAGCTAGCTATAGAGCAAACCAGATCCTACAAAATCCTACATTCGAGATATTTCAGATCCTTTGTGTTTTAAAAAAATATTATGTTTTAAAAAATTGAGTGTATCACTTTAGTT
This sequence comes from Pseudotsuga menziesii, assembly GCA_001517045.1. Classification (NCBI taxonomy): domain Eukaryota; kingdom Viridiplantae; phylum Streptophyta; class Pinopsida; order Pinales; family Pinaceae; genus Pseudotsuga; species Pseudotsuga menziesii. The sequence continues at coordinate 158,198 of LPNX010201938.1, forward strand.
AGGAAAAGTTACAGAATAAGGTGATAGTGACTTCCACAACGATTTTATTTTTATTTTATTTTGTGTAGAGTTATGAATTTAAATACGTATTATTATAACATAACAATATAATTAAAGAAGTTTGAATATGTACTTTTAAGAATTTTGAATTTGTATTTTTGTAATGGCTATTATTATTATATAAATGGTTATTATTATTATTAAAATATAGAACTATTATTATTATAGAAGTTAAGTTAGTCTTAAAAATTTGTTTGTATTTATAAATAGTATTTGAAAAATAAAATTTAATAGATAAGTGTTTGACTTGGTTTCTCTATAATTTAAAATTTTAATTTAAAATTTATATAAAATTTTTATTTTTATTTTTATTTTGAAAGAAGTGAATTTTAATATCTATACAAAATTAGAAATTTAATTATTTATTTAGAAGTATTTCTGGGTTGTAAGTAGTTCATTAAAGAAAATTAATATAGCCAAGATTAAAACAAACTCTCATGAACTCCATGAAGAATGAGGGCGTTTGTCTATTCCTAAAACTCAATGGGCGGAAAGGGTTTGCCATCTGTGTGAGTATATGAGTGTTGAGGATGAAAATCACTAGAGCCCCTTGCTTACACCCACATTAGATCCGAGCTTCATAGTATTTGTTACAATACAAACCTTTATAACCTCCTAACTTGTCAAAACTATAGTGAGCTTGGAAAGCTTCTTGGCAAGCTTTTTAAGCATAGGAACAGGACATTAAAGTAAACCCAATATTATCCTTCTTAAGGCCCAATAAACCAAAGTTTGTTTCAGTGAACGTTAATCATCATCATCATTATATATATAATTTAAGTTTTAATAAAGGATGGGGTGAGGATAGTCATCACTTAATATTTGTAATTGTTGATTGACTTATCATTATTATTATAAAAAATAGTGTCATCTAAATTGACCAATTGGTAGTTCATAAGGAAAATAAGGAAAATAAAAGCAAAGATGAAAATTTTGTGTTGTATTGTATGATAAATTCAGTGTATTTTGATTTATCATTTAACCACTTACCCATTGGTAATTCATAAGGGAAACAAAAGCAAAGATGAAAAGTTGTGTTGTCTTGTATTGAATGATAAATTTTGTATAATTTGATTTATCATTTAATCAATATGATAGTTTAAACGTGTAATGAAATGATCTTTTTATTATAAGGGAAATTAATATTTTTGGCTCACAAATTATTTTGGATTGATAGAATTATAAATATTAAATGTTAATATTGCATAATCTAATTATAATAGGGGTATTTAAACATTTTTGCGTTAAAGACAACTATCTCATCAATCCAAAACAAGTAAATATACAATTTTCCCTTACTTTATAAATATAATACCTATATAACTTAATGAGTATGGGGATAAGGATGAGGATGATAGTTGAGGTCTACTTAGACCAATTTTGGTCTATTGAACCTTACGAAAAAAATTAAGGAATTACTTGATTTGCTTTAGAGTTTTATTTTGGTACTTAAAAAGCTTGGAGAGGAGTGTTCCTAAATTACTATAATTTTTTTGAGATAGATGGTTTGGCATTCGTATTGTTACAAATTTTTTGAAACTGAGATCTTATGTGGGTCTACATGGGGCAAAATGTCAAATCGATTAGAATCAAATTAGTTATCTAAAAAAACAATATTAGTGTTTGAGATTGCTTGTATGGTGCAACCAAATTGGGAGTTGCATACTAAAATCAAGTCTAAGATTTTATCCAAGATTCATTACATCTTTTAATAAGTTCTAGATACACACCCTAAAACATGAATGCATGGATTATTCTATTTTACTATCTAATTTATAAGTTGTTTATATAATTTATATTAATGTTTTAAAAGTATTTTTAGTTGTAAAAAAGGAGTTACTTATCCTCACCATTAAAGCTAAATATGTTTACCCTTTGGGTTGATTATGGAAGGCAAGGTACCAACAATCTCACTCTCGTTTAAGTGCTTATGGGTGAGTAGAAGTTTTCATAAATTAAGCCCCAAGATTAGCTCAACTAGTTGTTTCCAATGTTGAATATTTAACTAGTTATGTGCTAGTAGATGCTCATTTTAAATATTCATAAATGAGGTGCACTAGTTTACATCAATATATTTATTGAAAGTGGCATCCTTATAATAGAAAAGGATACCCTTATTTTTCTTAGAAAGCAAAAAAAAACTTTTTCAAATAAAAATATCTCCATCTTAATCTAAATTTATTAATTAAAATTGAAAATTACTAAAATATCATCAATAAATAAGACTTAGCAAGAATAGACGTAGTTAGTCATTTAAAAGAACACATATTAAATCTCACTTTCTATACGAGCTTTAGATTAACCTGTGAGCTCCACAACTTTGGGGGGATAGATATCACGTCTGGATAAGGGGGTCATCTTGACATTAGAAAACAACTAACAAGAAAGAACTCCATTATACGACATCACCTCTTCCCTAATGCTATTAACTCCATCCTTTTTGACAATGTTAAGAGTAGTATGATGGTGGTGACAACTCTTACGTGTGGGATGAATTGAAGGTTTGAGGTATTAATTAAGGGTTGAATGGAAGCAAATGGCATTGTCTGCAAGCTTGGCACAAGTTTGGATCTCCAACCAGATTAGTATCTTCATTCGGGGCATTCCCAAATGGTGTGTGTGTTCATCCATGGTGCATTGCCACTATCACAATTGTCATTACATCATATTGTGACTTGAAGGATCTTCAAAAAGGTTGATATTGTGTGATAAGGATGTGACAAATACTAGCATAACTTTTATCTAATAAACCTCGAAATGGAATTGATCAAAATAAGGTTTTGAGTACCAACAAAATAAAAACAACATGGTAAAGGATCAATGTGCATTGGCATTCTTATTCTCATAGAATTGAAATCCAAGACTCGAACCTTCATGAATGTTTACTGAGGGAAGAAAATAGAGATGGGCTCCACTATTATGTTGATATAGTATTTGGTAGGGAAAATACCAATCCATGTCAACCACCCATGTACTCTTATGGTGTCTCCATCACCCAACAATATGAATACCTTTATGGATTTGGTCTCAACCAACCTACCAAGTACTTAGTGTGCATTCATGTTATCTATTTTGAACATGTTGTTGGATCCCCACTAGACCATTATGATGCACCAATACCATAAGTGGAATTGACCTGATGCTCGATCTAACTTTGTTAGATTTTTAATTTTAATTTTATGTTTTTTAGAATGTATGGTTGTTTTGTACTTTTACTAGGACAATTTATTAGGAAGTACAACTACATTTTTGTGGTTAGGTATTTTTGGAAAAATTAGTGTAACTATTTTTGAATGGAACATACCTAAGTAAGCTTCATTCCATTTATATGGAGGTGTTTTTGGGTAAATAAGGTAACTAAATTTTTAATAGAATATATATAAAAGAAGACTAAAAGATAAGGCCCTCCTACATACCTCCCCTTTTGTAACTTATAATTCGACTTCGATAATTTTACAAAAATCCCGTTGTCAATTTTTTTTAACTAGAACTAGAGACAAAGTTTCTATTAAAAGAAAGGATGTGTCTGAAATGTCCATCCATTAAAACAAAATTTACAATCAATAAGCCTTTTCGGAAACCAAAATTCAAAGTTTCTTCTAACTATGTCTCTATCACATACACTGTTATTCTTAATGGTTTTTTTACTTGTTAGGCTAGTGTATATTCAAACAAAAGAGTTTCCTAGAAACTTAACTCTACAAAACATAAATTAGATAAAATCATGGCAATTTTGTGAACCAAGATTTTTAGGCTTCATTGTTGGTGCGACAAACTAATGGATGTTGTCTTCCAATTGTTGCATACGTGTGCATCGTTGATCCATTGTTGCATCCTCCTTATCTTCTAGTTTCTATTTTTCCTTGAGCCCAATAAAACCTCAGTTGATGGGTTTACCCTGCATATTCAAGGGATCGATTCTCTCCTTAGATATTTGATTTATCACTACATACTACGGTAATGGTCCTCCTACTCCTTAATTTCCCCTCTTAGAAATTGAACCTCAGAGGCCATTAGCATATTTTTGATAGTTTTGTTTTTCTAGTTAAATGGTTAGGTGATTTTAATGCTAACATATTGAGTGAGGCTCCCCCTCCATCCTCCTTTCAATATTCGTCTTCCAATTCTCTAATCGACCGAAGAAATAACCCATTGAATTCTGTGCTTTGTCTATCCCGTGTTCACATCTTTTCCATGCAATGTCGGGGGGTACTTGTAACCCACCTAGAACTGAAAACATATTATTTTCAAGAAGACATTACTTTAAAAATTATTGTAAAGTTTTAGGTTGTTGACCAAGGTGGTCAAAGATGACTGTAATTGGATTACTTTATTATTTAATAATTAAAAATAAGAGACAAGTAGCCAAAGAAGATTGTTGAAGAGTGTTCACTAACCCACTAGGAGGAAAGATCTTATGTAGAAGGCCAAAATGACAAGTGGCAACAACAACATTCACTTTCTAGCTATTGTAGGAGGCAATATCCCTATAATTGTGGTCATGTTCCCATGGAAAGAGGAACTGAGTAGGCGGATCGTTTAATTGCAAAACTGACCCAAAGACCTAGGCAAGCTTATAAATACCATCGAATGAGCTGGATGCTCACTACATTCTAAGAGATTATAACCTTGTGGAATTGCTAAAAACTGAAAAGTTAGGCACACAATAGGAAATCGATGAGGGGAAGGCTAGAGTGAATTGCAGAGAGTTTATGTTTGCAAGTGTGACTGCTAGGTTACTAAGAGTACTGTATAGGCTTCTACACAACGTTTACTTTATGTTTATATCTGTAGTAGTTATAAATGTTAAAGTTTTTTTCTTCAAAACTATTACATGTTCTGTAATAACTAGGAAGATAATTATGATTTCCTATCAATTTTATCAGTAAATGAATCTTACTGTTTACCCATAATTTTTATAGTAAAATTAGTAGGCTATCTTGTATTTCTTATCTATAAACAATATTGTGTTTTCATATATAGTTTTCTTATAGTATTATATAGATATTGAATAGTTAGTATTACTATAATTCTTCTTTATACCCTTGCAAAAATACTTTTAGGTTACAAAATAACAAATAAGTTGCATAAATACTTTTAGGTTACATAATAACAAATAAGTTGCAGAAATACTTATAGGTTACAAAATAACAAATAAGTTGCATAAATGCTTTTAGGTTACATAATAACAAATAAGTTGTAGAAATAAAGAATATTAATAACTTGCTCAATATAAGATTTTTATACAACCAAAAGGTTAAATGCTATTCTTATTTTACCCAAAATACAAATTTTCTTACTTTCATCCAAAAGGCAAATAAGTTGCAGAAATACTTTTAGGTTACAGAATAACATATAAGTTCCATAAATACTTTTAGGTTACATAATAACAAATAAGTTGCAGAAATACTTATAGGTTACAAAATAACAAATAAGTTGCATAAATGCTTTTAGGTTACATAATAACAAATAAGTTGTAGAAATAATTTAAAAAGCTAAAATAGTGCTATCACCAATTAACTAATTAATGAGCTGCAATTACAGTTAGTATTTCCTTTATTTGAACACATAAATCCCACTTTTTCAATAGACCCTAATCTAAAAACACGATGGCGATTCAAAAACTCACAAGAATATTAATAACTTGCTCAATATAAGATTTTAATACAACCAAAAGGTTAAAATGCTATTCTTATTTTACCCAAAATACAAATTTTCTTACTTTCAGCCAAAAGGCATACTTTTCCTTTCATCTACTAACGTTTTAGGCTAAGTCTTACAATTAACAAAATAATTAACCAATTTATTAATTAAACTTCCTCTTTAAGGATTTATTTTTGGTCGAGAGTTTAAAGCCCATGGGGTTATTGTCCTTTCCAAGAAATTTGATATACGGGGAACCTTGTGTACACATTAATAAACTATATATATATATATATATATATATATATATATATATATATTCAATGCAATAATAATAACTTGCATATCTTTTTACACATAGTAATTTTAAAACTCAAAACCCAAGATTAAACAATTCTTTGAACAACAAGTATTCCTGCTTTAATGACCAAACATACAGAGTGATGGTGAAATACAGTCACAAAGTAAACCAAGAGATTTAATGAAGCAAAACCCAGATAGCAACGAAAACACAGTATATCAGTACTGATTTCTAAACATTATGACAAAGGTAGCCTCAACATTTTTGAAGGGGTTTTAAATGAATTCTTCCACCTTCAATAAACAAGATATCTATATATAGAATATTACTGAAAGTTAAAAATGGTTTAAATAACTTATATAAACCTCACACAGAGTAGTACCGAGAGATCCCAAACTTTTTCATAGGGACTGTAAATATTTACAATCAATTCTTCTTTATTTACAAAAAAAAACAGAATACAAATCCTCACAGACATCACGGTCTGAAATCTAAAAGGGGTTTCAAAATATTTAAACTCTGTACTAACATTAGTCGGCCCGAAGGTTTAAAAAAAAACACTTTGCATCGCTTCCAGAACATAAGAATTTATACCATCAATGAAGGAGGTTTGTAAATTTTCCCAAAACGAATCCAGACCCTAAGAAACTTTGTATTCCAACATTGCCTTTCTTTATCACACCACTAGACCGCCAAGGGATTGTAGGTTCCAAGGTTCATGGGTCTTACCAGAACCTTGTCGACGCCGATACCCACAACCAAGCTCTGCTCACCAATCTTCAACCTTTGGCCACCAGTGAAACCCTCCTTGCCAATCAACAACAAAATAGGTTAAAACTTGTAGTTACGACTTATCGCTTTCACAACCACTGGAAAACAATTTGCATAAAGGAGCAAGCTTACCTCGTTAAACGAGTTCTCTACGCAGAGCTGACGCATGGAATCGAAGCCCATGAGTGTGGTTTTATTTCTGCACAGATTTGAATGAAGAGCCAAATGTTAGGAAGGTCGATATCCTTCGCATCCCCTCACCCTTCCACAATACAATAGAGCAATCCTGAAGTTTAACGCAGAGGTTTAAAAACCCTTTTTAGGGTTTACACCATTCGACAGCTAGAAAGCACTTAAAAACTTATCATGGCGCGTTGTTACCACCTCCACCTGGTTAAAAATCCTTTTCACCCACTTCTCTATAGTCCTTTTTTGTTTCTAAAATTTACATTAAGACCATGGGTTAAATGTTTAAAACAAGGTCAAGACCTCTTATGAATGGACCCTTTTTTGTAAAATGAAATCACTATTAAAACCTCTTTGATGTTGAGCTCTTGCTTGTCATTCTAGGTTGTAGTTGTTGCTTAGGATGGGGCTAACCCTTTCTTTTTAGAAACCTGCATTAATAGAAAGTTAACATGCATTAGCCTTGAAATCTAAGTAAGACCCTTGTTCCTTGAGACCCTAGTCTCAGAGACCCTAGTCTCAGAAAAAGGGTTTGTAAGCAATGATAATTTAAAAAGAAGTAAACATAACTTACAACAAGGCAAGCAAACTCATCGAATATCGGAAACATCTAAGACTGTATAATGTTGTAGGAATCTGATGGATTTATCTTTATAAGATTGTTCATTTTTAGTTTACAGGTTGTTTCATTATAGGCATAGTTTTAGGTTGAAAATGAAGTGTAGGATTTACCTTGCCTTCTTAAAACTTTATGAAGCTAGTTAGGTCTTAAATGATCTAAACATCCAATAACAATTTTGTTTACTTATGGAATTTTGGAGATGTTACATGACTCTCTAGACTATCCTTTTCTTTCCCTGTCTCCATCTAGTTTAATAGTTTTTCCCACCAGTTATCGACTATTAGTCCTAGGTTGGATTGCCACCTTTTCAATTAGGCCTATGTTCCTTTACTCAGCATCTCGTACCTTGATGGTGAGAAAGCTCATGTAGAAGATTTTGTTGATCCACCATATTCTTGCATCCAATTGATTAAGGACTAGAAATCAGGTCATGCCTTTGTACTCACAAGGGAACCACACACGAGGTTGTGAGGTATTCCACGTGTCACATCTGGAGAATGCAAAGAGATCGATCCATCTTCTTGATGCCACCTCTATCCTTCATGATGATCCGATTAATGCTTGAGAGGACCTATGGAATGGGGATGGGATAGATCTCCTCGTCCAACTTTAACACACCCATGTTTAACAAACAAGCCAAGTTTGCTTGTCCATCGGCTTTAAAATTTAGATTTATCTTGACATGGATGGGCCAGACCTCCTCAAACAAATTTATTGTTTGGCTAATTCTTTCTACGATTTTGCCTATGATTGCATTTTTGGGAATAGTCTTCCCGATGAGGCCTTAGATGAGGAGTTTTGAGTCTCCATTTACCATGAGCCTAGCGATCTCTTTTGCCTTTGCCAAATCTAGCTCCTTCCAGAGGGCTAGAACCTATGCTTGGTTGTTTGTTGACACTCCAAAGCCCCAAGGCAATTGATTTCATATTGTCGTCCAAGTTTGAAAAACACCCCCATCATTATCTTCCCTCGGGCACCCCACCCCTACAAACCCATAATCATTACTATGAAAATAATAGCAATAATTACTAAAATAATTTTAAAATTAAATTATAATAGTTAAAACAATTTAACAATACAACTGGCTTGATTAAACATGAAAAAAATTAAATCAACCATTAAAAAAATATAATTATATTTTACATTCATTTTTATATATTTTTATTTTGTTACACAAAGATCATAAGAGATGTTTTAAAAGCTAAAATGGATAGAAATTAACATTTATACTTTAAAGGCACCAAACAATCATTTAAAACTTTAACATTATTTACACAAATTTATTTCCACCCAACGTTTTGATAGAGAAAACCTAAACATGTTTCAAGATTGCCAAACTGAAACATGGATGTAGATAAGCTTTTTGATAGTGCATAATGAAATCACTCTTAAAGAAAATCCACAACAATTTAGTGTATATGTATATGGTTGATATTTATATTAAGAAAACAAATTTATTTTCATCCAACATTTTGATAAAGAAAACCTAAACATGTTCCAAGATTACCAAACTAGAATACAGTAGCCAAGCAAAACAAATCCGCAAAAGATTACACCTGAATAAAAACACCTCAAGAAACAAGTCAAGAAACAAGTCCAACAAGGGAAAAACACTACAATCCAAACACACACCTCAAGAAACAAGTCAAGAAACAAGTCCAACAAGGGAAAAACACTACAATCCAAACACACAGAACACCTAAAACACATATACACCTAAAACACATATAGATAGTAGCGTAGTTCATTGTAAAAGGGGAAATTTTTTTATTCCGTGTAAATGTTATAGCCGATGTATGCATGGTTTTTTTTTCATAACACAATTAAGGGTACAAGGGTATATATATATGGTTGATATTTATATTAAGAAAATGTTATAATTTTGTTGACATTTTAATAATATAAAAAGATAAATTTTAGGATTGAAATTGTGATGATCATTTTTAAGAAAGGACGAGACCATTATATTGTAGTCTCTTTCTTAAAGTATTTAATCAAAATTTTGTGAGTATATATTTTGTAAAAGACTAAAAAAACATGAAGGATTGACATTATATAAAAAGAAACTAGTCAAATTAAAGAAAGACATGGATGTTGAAAGCTTTCTTATTGATGGTATTAATGGGATGAGAATTTTTAGGCACCATATTTTTGTTTATCTTTGTCTTTCTGTTGAAGAATCTTTTGCTTTTATTTTTCTAAGAGAGATATTATTGGATTTGAAATTTGAGGTTAGGGAAGAAGTCTTTCTATCTAAATATAGGAGACGGGGTTTGAAAGATAGACTTCATGCCACTAATACATGAATTTGCTTCCTCTATTGTAGAATGGTACTCATCATGACTTCATGTTGTTTTTTATTAGCCTTATCACTTCCATGGACCTTAACATAAATATAAAGAAGAGAGGTTCTAATATCTTTAATGAGGCCATAATGCCTATGGAGGGCCTTCTAAATTTCTATGTTATCAAAGATATGACAATCCTCCCAATGCCCAACACTATCCATCACTTCACAAATTTCTATCTGAAACCATTGAAAGATTGAAGTCGACGCCATTTCTCTCAATCTCCTCAGAATTCATAGCTAGTATGATGAAGAAATGGAGATTCAATTTCGTAGAAAAGGATAACCAACCAATGACCAAAAAATCTCCATGCAGGCCACCTTTAATGCTCTGAGCTCCTATCTTTGTAACTCACCCTAAACATTGATATTACCAAACTAGCAAATTCTTCACGATGCTATCACACCCTGGATTTCTTTATTGATAATCCCAAACTACTTGATTTTTCCTAGTGTTGTGGAACCCTCAAATTATTCACTAATAATTTTAAACCAACAAATTCATCCCACCACCATACATAATTTTCAGCGTAACAACCCCAAATAAATATAGGATTCGCCTCAAAGGGCACTAAGATTTTGCAAGACATTCGACAACTCTCCCCTCATATTTCACATGGGGGATTGATATGATGTACATGAACAATGTGTGATTGAATGTATAGGGTAGTGAACCTTCATTATTCCTTGGTATAATATAACATCGTCTTTCCATGCTCGTTGATATTTGGAGGGCATGCAATTATGAGAGGGAGTGCTCATTGTTAATGATAATTAATTAGGGAATGGGGATAGATGATGACCCACCAATTTTTTATGTTTCCGTAACTCGGATGTGAACATATATTATCAAATCACCAACCTAATAATTATCTACCCTTAAAACATGATAATACCCAATGCTTTCAAAGTGATTTGCTTCACTCTTAGCTTTTTCAATAACCTTTGTCAATTTGTCGTTAGACGGTTTAACTATATTTACAAATAACCTTATAAAAATAGATGAATCTTCAATGGTTATAAAGTTATGATATTATTGGTGTCTATAAGTTTAAGCCCTTGATACAAAGTAAGAACTTATATCTAATTGTTTGAAGCTATAACTAAGCCCATTCAAATTCAAATTCTCAATTTCCATCAAGATTGAAAATAATGTCCTTAGATTTGCCACCTCTATTGTAATATTATTATTCACGAAATTAAAGAAACATTTTTTATTTAAAAAAAAATTCACAAATAAATTTAATAGATATTATTAAAATTACATACTTAAACGGTATACTTTATGTTTAAATAGTTAGTAAAGAAAAAACATACAAAGACATTAATATGTGAAAACTGTTACAATACACATTTAATGTTAACCTAAAGCAGGTTTTATTGGGTTGTTGGCATAAGACTGTTATTGAGTTGGTGTTATGATAATTGTTTGTATCGATAACCTTCCTTGGGCAGTAGGTAACTTATTAAATATCTTATTTTCAAATCCATGCTTAGTGTTAAAACTCCATTTTTAAGCATGTGTTATTATATTTGTTTAGTTTTATGGTCAAATATATGCTTTGGTTCACAAGTGTATCATCGAGGATAAAAAATATAATTTCCATAAGACTCCCCGAGATTGGAATAGATAGCTCTATGCCATGGGTTATTTTCACAAAGCTTTTTAAAAATTTCAAAACCAGTAGTGCTACAAGAATTTCATATGTTTCAAATGAACATTATAGGTGGATCTAAGTGTTGGAACATATAATTCAATCAGGTGCATGGCTTTAAGGTGATTGTTGAAATGTGTTAGGGATAGAATATCAAGAATCCATATATTTGGATATTTAACATTGGTAACTAACTAGATGAATGTGACATCTTAACTAAATGAATGTGATATCTTAATAGTATCATGTAATTCTCAAGCATTTGGGAGAAAGATGAAAAGAGATTAGTTTCATTTCAAGTTTATTTCATTTACTCATGTCTACATGGAATTAAATATTGTGTAAATCATTTTGTCAAACGAAGTTCAAAGATTGGTGGAGGAACATTAGGTTTTGGAAGAGGCTCAAAATGGTGAATCAAATGCTTATATTCAACTCTTTTGACTTGTTTCATGGATATGCTTTTTTTTACTATTTTTTCAATTTAAAATAAAAAATGAAGATAACTTATACTTAATATTCAAAAAAACACCTAAAGTTTGTAATAATTTTGGATTGCTGTGATGTGAAGGAATTTTATTCTCCATTTTTTTGGCTTTCTAAAATAATCATTTTTATGATCATATGGGAAATAGAAAATATTATTTAAAAATGTTTTAAGCATATGTAGAATGTATTTTTCTTTCCAATTATGAATACAAATTATGTTCTTTAATGGAAAAATTGATCAAATTATAATAATATTATATTCATATTCAATCATATTTTATGATTTTAATTTTTCTAGCTAGGAGAACCATGAAGACAATGAAGAAGAAACTAAAGAAAAAAAAACAATTTTTCACAAATGTTGAGGTAAAGGTGGAAAAATAAGCAAAGGTGAATACAACAATAAAAACAAATTACTTGAAATTATGAAAAATCATGAAGTTTAAGATGGTAGAGTTGAACAACTAATGCATTTAAAGGTGAACAAATAAGAAGAATATCAATATTGTATGTGATACTGATAATGAAGAGCTGGGTGGAAAATATCAATTGATATTAACATTGATAAATGTTATTTTTTTATTATTAGGAGTCCAAATAAGTTTCTACTCGATTGAAATGCTTAACTTGATAGGTTTTCAAAGTAGAAACACATTACGCATGCACAATGAACATACATGGAGTTTGGGACAAAATATTGTCCTCCTTTTTTATTCATCTGATTCTACTTTCTCTTAAAAGCAAGGCCCATGAAAACTATACATTCCATGCATAAAGAGTAATGAAAATCGATTAGAGCAGTGATTTACTAACATTGATGGAAAAAATGATTGTCACATATCTCAATAATCTACCACTTGATAATCATTGTGAATAAGTTTGAATCCCCATCTTGCTCCTATACCACCTAAATTTACTTAGGTCAAGTACCTTAGTTAAAACATCAACCATACATTATCTTGATCTTAACCTTAAGTAAAATGACCTCAGTGGAATTCATTGGAGTTACCAAATTTTATCTAATATTTTCATGTTGAGGTGCCAACCTTGCTACCACAAACTCATATTTGAGAAAAATATTGAGTATTCAAAGTTCCAAAAAAATTTCCTCACCAAAATCCACCACCTCTTTGATATAGTGGAATTTTACTTTGATAAGCATGTCCATGGATAAAATTTGGGATTCTTTGCAAAGTCCATTACACTCTATCTACCACAATAAATAGGCACTATTCGAATCCAAGATTCCAACATAGTTGTTGTAGTCCAATTGCTTCCTTGGATACTTCAAACACTACAATGTAATCTATTTCAGTTTTGTAACTTTAAATTAAATTTTTATTAATAAAATGTTTTATATTTAATTAGAGTGCCATACACTTCAAAAAAATAATTTCTACTCTTAAAAAATGTGCTACTATGTAAAATACTTATTTTACTATATTCTAACAAAAATAAATTCTTCCAAACTATTTTGAAGAATCATTAAACTAAGTAATAATGTTATTTGGTGAGATATTATATATACAATTAATATTAGGCTCCATTTTTATTGAAAACATATTAGATTCCATTTAATAAAAGATTATACTTTATCTAATAATTATTTTGGTTTAACCTTAGTAAACATTATATTTAGTATGGTATTTTTTAATGTATGGCAGAGTACAAGCTTTACAAAAGAAAGCTTTATATATTTTTATTTGGCTACCTTGTCATAGTGTATACTTTCTTTTATTTGGTTGTATCTATCAGTTATACTTGATTCTTATTTTACTATATAGTTGATCAATAATTTTCTATTATTGTTAAATTTTGAAACTATTAATATAACACTAAAAACTTAGCAAAAAATTATATGCCAACCATATATTTCAGTTTAAATAATGACTTCCTATTACTATGTTGTTAAACTACAAACTTATGTCTAACTAATTAATAGTCATTTGATTGAACCAATTCATGAAAACTATTAATAAAAATTAAGATATCAGTTTATAATTTAATTTTAATAAAAAAATAGTTACCAACTATGATTAATAATAATTTGATTAAACCAACTTATGAAAAACTATTAATAAAAATCAAGACATAATTTGTGATGCAATATTCATCACAAAAGCGGTTCCCAACTATTAAATTAATAAATGATAGTTATTTACCATTTTGTTGTTGAAGGAAACCACAAACTTCCATCTATTTTCATATTTAACAATATCATAGCAGAAATAATATATATAATCATTTTTTAGGTTCAATAATATATATACATATAACTTAAACTTAGCTTTGAGAGCTAGTTCAAGCTGTCGAGTGTTGTAAGTTGTGGGCAGAAGGTCTTGGGGGTGGCTATACATTGATATATAAAAACTTCACTTGATGTCTCCATCAAGTTTTCTAAATCACACTTAAACATATATATATATAACTTAAACTTGTAATTAAGAAAAAAGTGGTTACCCCTTTCTGAAACACACTTTCAAAAAAGAAAATATAACTTAAACTTGTAGTTTAAGAAAAAAATGATTACCCCATTACCACTTCGTTGTTAAACAAAATCATAAGCTTTTGTCCTTTTCCAAGTTAAAGCAATATCTCGGAAACTTTATATGTATATATCAAATCCTTTTTCATTAACAACATACTGGAATATATATATCTCAAACATTACACGAGTATATGACATAATGGGACCAAAGGCATTACCAAGAGAATTCATTTCAGAGAGCATAAAATAGAAGAAAACCCCATATAAGTACTCATATAAACTGACGAAACAATAAATGGTGCTCTTTGGCAGGGATACAACATTGTGAAAACCCAGAGTCAAAACCAGGAGTGTGGCACATCATTATTAATAAAATGGTTTAAAAAACAGTCATATGCCCATGGTGATGTTAATTTCAATAAGTTGGAAGCAGAAGCTCCCATGCACATATGAAATGATGAACATTGATAAAATTGTAAAAAATAGAGGCATAAGTCCATGGCAACGTTGCTTTGAATAAGTTAGAGGCAGAAGCTCCTGTGCACAAATGAACTGATGAATATAGAGCACAGAGACAGTATAATATATCACTCATCTAAAATTCATAAACTGCATATAGAGACTTCCCAAGCCATAAGTTACAGCTGCTCACAGCAAGTGTAATGTAATATGTTAAGGATTTGAAATTTATGTAGAGCTTTGGAGCAGCACTGAAAGTTTAGGATTTAGGCCTTCAGCTGCAAACTCTAGCTCTCATACAAAATGAACAGAAAAGTGTTGTATATCAATGAGCTAATAAAATATCAATATCAGAATACTCTGATGATAATAAAAAAATGCTACAGACAACAGTTTCTTTTGATGGCATAGCTTTGGAAGTGAGTTTATGCTATGATTCCTCTGTTTCAGATCAGATCAAATAAGATCAGCATTACGGATCTACTCCCTACCAACTTCAATTCTTGCCCACCATTACTGTTTTTTCACACATTCAGTTTTGGGACTTATTACAGTAATGTGAAACTCCTGAACGAGCCTCAAATCAATAATAATTAGAATGCAAGCATCAGAGAAGGGCAATGCTTTCTAATCTCTAAATATATACACAAAACTCTCTGTAAATAAATAAAAACTAAACTCAATCTCACTAACCCTGTTTACATCATATTACTCACTCTTCCAAGCATACAACAGCAGAGACAGACCAGCAGGGCCCGTAATGCCAAGGTTCTTGCAGCTGCTGCTACCACCAACCCATTGCAGCACAGAAGACCTGTAAGAAGAAGAACAAGACCTGCTCTTCAAAAGTTTTTTGTCCTTAAACCCCAGTGCATTAGGCCACTGTAAAACAGCAGAAGATGGGCATGAAGCCCTGCCATTCATGGAGGATTGAAACATGAAAACTGCATGACCTGTGCTTTGATTAAAAAGCCAGTTATGGACATCCCAAAACACTTCAATAGGAAGCCCATCAATCTGTATGGTTTCATTCCCTCTAAACTTCCAGACCAGATGCTTAACTTGCAGCACAACTTGCTTATCAACTCTCACATCTAGCCTTGGCTCCTTAGTTTGGTTAGCCCCTCCTCCTGTATGGCATTCTATAACAATATCATGAGTCTTCCCATGTTCTCCAAACTGGGCTTTTGTTGCATAACACTTCTTACCAAATGCATGTTCTCTCCTAGACAACAATGCAGGCTCCATGGCTAGAGATCTGGCCTTGGTCTTCTTGAGAGCCTCTTTCTTCAAGTCCCCAAGCAATAAAACAAGATCCCCATCACAGACCAGGGCCACATAGAAGCGTCCTTGTGGCTCTGGGCCACAGATGTATTCAGCACTGCTGAGATCCCAAAATACAAAGACCTCATTTCCCTTCACATTGAAGCTCTTGGATCCCTTTCTGTTACAGAAGAACCAGGGCTTCATCTCAACTTTACACACAGAATGGCTCTCTTGGTCATTGAAATGAACACTGAAGTCCTGGCTTATCAGGCTTCTGGACCATGTTACAGTAACAAGCTTGGATGAGCCTGCAAGCTTTATCTGATACAGGCAAGTGATCAAGTTCTGTTTTGTCCTCATATCTGTGTAATCTCCAAAGCATGAAGGAAACATCCGAGCATTTACTACAGATTTTGAGAATAAAATGAATCCATTTCAGCAAAACCAGAAGATGGGCAAGTGTTTTTCGTCCTCACACACAAGGACCACAACTTACATTCTCTATTTCTTGACACCCATGTGCTTTACTGGCCCTCCCTGCCTGTCTGCTCTGCAAGGAATCCAGTCCTGGGGCACTTAATGTGACTGTTCATTCTCTCTCCAAGTTCAAAAAATATATATGAATTTCTAAAGTGTTTTCCACATATATATGTCCGAGAGCAAGGAAAAAGAAAAAGTTTCGATGGTTATTAGCTCACCAATGCTCTGTCTGCCTTGGATGCCATTACGTAATGCAGTTGGATGCCATCAATTAAGTAATTAATGTTGTGTATTGGAAAAGTTAACATTTTTGTTTTTTAATAAAAAAAACAAAAATATAGGAAAAAGGGTAAATATAAATTATATATTGGAGTAAAATCTAATATTTTTGAATATTTTTTATTGGTTAAGAAGTAGCTTATCTAATTTTTTTATTGGTTAAGAATCAGTTTTTTTTTTTTTTAAAGTAGATGTGGTTTTCTTTTTATAATGATGATAAATCAAATGTTTAAAGATTTATTCACTTAGATATAGTATAGCTGTGTTTCACAAAATGGTATATCATTTTTGAAAATGTAAGTTGACTCATCATCATTATTCCCACCATTCAAAGAAAACTATGTCACCTAAAATAATTCATTGGTGATACCTAAATGATGTAAGCTAAAGTTTTGACTATTTGGACCCACTATCCTCTCAATTTTTGGGTCAAAATCCAGTAGAAATTGTTGAAATGGTAGTTTTAAATTGTTTGAATTGCATAATAGAGGTGCCCCAAGGGTAATCCATTTTCTAGTCAAAATCCAGTGGAATGGTAGTTTAAATTATTGGAATTGCATAATAGATGTGCCCCAAGGATAATCCATTTTATATTCAAAATCCAGTGGAAATTGTTGAAATGGTAGTTTTAAATTGTTGGAAATGCATAATAGAGATGCTCCAAGGGTAATCCACGGCCTAAAACCATTTCTCAATCAAAATTTCAATTTTAACAATGAAAAATGTAAGTTTAATAATAAATAATGTCCTTCAAATTCCAACAAAACTCATCATAAATGTTTGCAAATTATAATATATTATTTTTATTAATTTTTTTAATTTAATATTTTAACTTTTTTAATTAAAATAATTTATTATTTTTAAAATTATAATTTTTTATTATTATATTAAAATGGTTATAGTCACTCAAAACTCCTTGTATTTAATTACTTATAGAAATTAATATTAAGTTATCATTACTTATAAATATTTATATTTAATTATAATTACTATAATTAAATTTAACATGATTGGAATGTAATAAAAAAAAAGAGCACAATGATTAAAGGAAATGATCATTGAAACTTGAAATCTAAGTGTTTTTGGATTGGATGAAAGTTGATGTTATTTTGGATGGGATGAAAGCCTTTGATGTTATATGTAATAACTTGGGATTTGCTTAATTTTAAAGGAGGATTATTGTTTCAGTAAAGTTTATTTAAAAATTATTGCTCATCTATATAAGGTTAAGTTTAATATCTATATTGGAAATATAAATATGTAGTAATATTTAAATATGAAAAAAATATTTATGTGATTCCTAAGTTTATATAGATATATATAATTTATCTATTTTAATATTTTAATATTTTTTCCTCAATTTTTTATATTGAAAATATATCATCTTCTATATAGGCCAAAAAGCCTTACTTCCATGTAATTCTTATATAAAATGACATAGTAATATGTCATGAACACAAAACTAAGATCCTATATTTTACATTCTTAAAACTTCAAGAGACCAACTAGATTTATTTCAACTTCTTGTTACATTTGTTTCATATAATATCCCAAAAAAAATCCATCCTTCATAAAAAAAAAAAGATGTAACCTCGAAAAACTCTGCAAATCCTCTTGTGCCCCTTTTTCGCTTTACCCAAGATGTGGTCTTGGGTCATATTTTGTCAATGTGTCATTCACCATCTCCCATCCATGCCAAGTACCCACTCCAATCTGTAGACAAATCTTTGAGAACTGATTTGCCATTTGATTCCTCTCTTTATAGAAGTGTTCATTTTTTTTCTTGAAATAGAACAACCAATCTATATATTTCTTCATAGATGGGCTTAAGTAATATGTTCCTTGGGGGTCTCCTCTGTCTCATCCAATCAATAACTATCTTGGAACCCCCAAATACCTGCAATTTTTAAACACCATGTAATGAACAAAATACATGTAATAATTAATTAGTAATAAACATTAATAATTAAATAAACTAATACTTAATGAAGAGGCGCCTTAATGAAAGGTTATGTCTCTTTACAAAAGGGCACCCAATATGGGTATTTATATAAACATCATTTTCATTGTAATAGTTGAAGACAATGGTCACACTGAGGGGTGGAGGGGGTGAATCAATGTGTGAGCAATTTAAACCTTTTTCAACTTCTATTAATCTATCAGAGTTTATCAAGCATTATGTTATCAATTACATCATTAACTAAATCAACTATGAGCCATAAGCACAATAATCATAAAGAGACACAAGAATATATGTAAGGTAAACTTTATTTATTTGTAATGGAAGAATTCAATCTTCGTGATTACAATCAGCACCAACTTTTATGACAGGACCCAACCTAGTTTTCTTAGCCCCAAATAAGAAAGGGTTGAGGAATCCAATCCTCAAGTGCAAGACTCAACTTGCAAGCTTGATATCAACCTCTAATTGTCATCAATCTGCTGCACAATCATATACCTCTGCTCATCCATCTGCTCAAGAAGTTGTCATGTCACCCTCTTTACTTGTCACATTATCATCATGTCTTTTGCTGAAGGTATCATTGTCACACATACCATACTCAATCAGTCAAGCATAAAGGTCTTCACAAACCAGACTATCAAACTACTTTTCAAGAAACAGTGAAACTTGGCATCATCGTCATTGTCTTCTTTACTGGTTGCTTGTCATCAAGAGGTTTGCTCATATCCTCTTCAAGTCAATATTCATATCTTTAAGCTTCATTGTTAAGACTTCAAGATTGTTCATCACTTGTCAACTTCTAGGGCTTCCATGCTTAGTTAGGATTGTCATCACCCTCCAATGGTCTCTTCTTGCTAGGACTGTGTATGTGCTTCATACAATGTCAAACTTGAACTGTGTATCTGTTGTCAAAGAGTGTCAACCTTGAATTGTCATTGCTTGATCTCAGAACTAGGGTTGTCATACTTCATAGGACTGTCATCATCTTAAACTGTGCATCAATATTGAACTGTGTGTCAACTCTAATTGTGCATGTTTAAAAGTACCCTAAACAATGTCACACACTCAGGCTTCAACCTCGGATGGTGTGGACTATTTACATGCTGCTGGAAGAACTCCAAGCACAACAACTTGGACTAGTTATGTGAGATGTCACTACCTAGACTGTATATCATGCTTAGGAAGAACGCTAAACACTATAAAAAATTCGGTGGATTGTATGTTATGGAAGAACCCAGAAAGACTGTCAAAGAGCAACAAAAAGATCATAAAAATCAACCTCGAATGGATGAACCTTCATCTACTATAACCCTCGGACCTGAGGCTACCTCATCCCACGACTTCCACCTAAGTCCACCAAGCACAAGCCGCCTTCACCATAAAAAATTTGGGACTGTGTATGCTTGGAGTGCTGCCATCTGAATTCCCTCAGTCACGAAAAATCAAAGCAAATCTCACACCATATTCACAACAAGTGTGCCCAAGTGTCCAAGCGCCATCACACCACCATGTAATTGGGAGGCAAGCCTTTCTTATGTCTTAGGACCATCTCCAAGAGTTCCAAGAGCCCATGACCACATCATCTCCTTCAAGGGTATAAGGACCATTAATTCACCAAGTGTGGGTCCAAGGACTTCTTCAAAGGCTTCTTTATCAGGCAAAAGGCTTCATGGGCTTCTTCAACCAGCTAAACCACACGAGAGGACCTCCAAGGATCAAGATCCATCATGCTATCTCATGTGGGGTTTCCAAGCCTTCTCCTAGTGTACCATGAACCCATCAAAGCATAAATGACCACATAATGGGTCATTAATGCTTCTTCAACTCATCAAGGGCTTCTTCGTCATCCACAAGGGATTCAACACCATAACCAGGGTCTTCATCAATACCAACAAGGTCTTCAACATCATCAACAAGATGGTGGCTCCAAGATCCAACCTTGTGGGTTCAAGGACCTTGTCAAACTCCACAAGGTGCTTCAAAGCACAACTCATTTCTGTATGGGCTTTGTATTGCAAGAGGGACTTGGTGGCATTAATGACTACATGTGGGGCCACTACATGTCCCATGTTGGCATCAATGCCAATTCAAACAACAGTAATATTATCTCTTATCTTATCAATCATATATTTTATTATTAATGGAATATTGTAATTTGGCTTATTTGTGTTGATTATTTTCTTAAGAAATGATTTTGTCGCTTCAGTGGTATCATAGCTAATTCTGATCAGGTCGTTGGCTAATGTTGTCCACCCTAACATCAGAGCATCTTTTCTCATTCTTCTTCTCGCCACTTTAATTCATTCAAAGTTTCAAATTTCTGTCAAAAAAGTGCAAATTTGAAGAATTGGAAAAACAAATATTATCCCCTGTAAAATTGAAGTATGAATCGAATCTGGTTTGAGAAGAAAAAATAAATAAGAATATTTGCTCAAGAACATTTTTTCTGGTGCAAAATCGAAAAAAATATTGAAGACGTAATCAAATATTTCTGTAACATCTCACTTAGTTTAATGAAGTATAGACTAGCGACCGTCTAAAATCAACGGTGAAAAGGTCAAGCGTTTAATTTTCTCACACAACAAGTGAAGGAGTTGTGAATTATCACATTAAATATTTAAAAAATTATGAAGTTATTTAAAAAAGAAAGAATTATAAAAGTACATTATAAGAAAATGTTTATAAATCAAGATTCTAGTTATAATCCAAGTCTTTAGGAGATATTATTATTAATAAGATGATATTGATTCTGAGTAACCAAATGGTCAGAATCAATATCAGCTTTACTGAGACTGATTTTGTGCTGCCTTCTTCGTTTTATCAGATTTTGATTAGCCTGAGAGAACTCTTTTGGATTGTGGATTTAGAGCCTATTGACGCTCGATAGATGTGGTTGTACAGGCAGATCACTCTTAATGAAGAGTCAGTTATCTGATGGGAACATTATATGTTTGGCTCGCCTTTCCCCCTGGCGACAACATCCACTTGATGTATGATGTAACACGATATGCTGGCAGAATGTTTTGATGTCCTTTGATTCAGTACATGAATAACAAGGCAAGCTTTTTTCTTTCTGAAAAAAAAAGAAGATGATATTGATTATTAAAGTTCGATTAAAAGGGTTATAAAATTAATTCTTTAAATTCTGATTAAAAAAATGGAGTTGTATGGAGAAAAACATGGAAGATGTTCAAGCACTTTAAAAACTTATGTTTCAATGTTATTTCAAATAAAAGGAACAATTAAAGAGAAATAAATTAATATTTCTATTGCCCCCGACAAATGCAATAAGTATATTAGCGATGAATTTGCTAATGAGTTAGCGATCCCAGAGTCAAATATAGGTGAAAGGTTAGACTTTTGGAATAACAAAGAATATGCAATAATCGATTTACAATGGAACATTGGAGATTATACTGTCGTCTCGCAATTTATAGTTAAATCATTGTGGAGTAGTGACAATGACCTAGTTTTGGGATTGCCGTGGCTAGAAACGTTGGGGATTTTTATCTTAAACATTGAAAAGAGGTTTATGACATTTCCCTACAAAAAGAAGAAAACCACATTGCATGACATTAACATAAAGTCATAATAGGAAGTCGCGTCATCTGAAGACTTCAGAGAGATATCAAAAGTGATGTTGTAGGGAAATAAGGAATCAATACAGATGATACACAAGGATTTTGACAAGGTTGTTGCAGATAAAGAAGAAGAGATCTCTCGTTTAAGAGACCATAATAAAAAATTACTTCTACAAATAAGGAAGGCAAAGGATAAAGTTCAATGCAGTCAAAATTTAGAATAGAATATTCAAGCTCTCCAACAAGAATTACTAGGAAGGACGTAGAAAATTCCGCCATGAAGAAGGTTAATGAAGAATTAGAAGAACAAATTGAGAAGTTAAAAGAGGATAAACAATCACAACACGAAAGGTTTGAGGATATTCAGAATAATAATAATATACTAGAGAACAAATTAGTTCAAAATCCAGAAGGAAGCATCCAGACTATCCGGAAAACTAATTCCAGTTGAGGAAGAAGAAGTGAATACAAATTTAGTTCCCATCATAGTCAAAAGGAAGTCAATCTAGCAGAAAGAAAAGGAACAATAACTCCTTACCAACACCCAAACTACAAAAGCATTTTGACCAACGACATGGTCAAAATGAACATAAACAAAGGGGTTATAAATTCAAAAGCGAAAGAACACAGAATCTACAACCTCAGCAAAAAATGGGAAGATTTATCCAACAAGACGATCAACAATCACCTCCAATGAAAATAGATATTGGATGGACCACATCACAAGCGATGCGACATTTTTTCCTTGGAATTCATAACTCGTATTGTCTCATTTCGTTAAGTGTCGCAAGTACTAAAATAAAGGATCGAGAGATGACATTACAACCAAGAAATCAGATGTAAGCCTTGTCTTCAAGAAAGCTCCGAGGACAAATCTTCCCTTAAGGGGAAGGCAATGTAATGAACACAATATATATAATAAATAAATATTAATAAACATTAATAATTAAATAAAATAATATTTAATGAAGAGGCACATTGATGAAATGTTATGCCTCTTTACGAAATGACACTCGATAGGGGTATTTATACAAGCATCATTTTCATTGTAATATTATCTCTTGTCTTATCAATCATATATTTTATTATTCATGGAATATTGTAATCTAGCTTATTTGTACTGGTTATTTCCTTAAGAAACGATTTTGTCGCTTCACACCCTTCATATTAGCCAACCCCAAAGAAAGCTTTAAAGCCATTAACTCAATAACTATGTTGGAATCCCCAGATACCTGCAATTTTTTAACACCCTTCATATTAACTAAACCCAAGGAAAGCTTTAAAACCATTAACTATGCTCCATTGTTAGTACTTTCCCCACTCCTGCAAAAAAACTTAATCCAATGTGTATCGGTTATATAAAGAAATATATTACTTGTAACCTCTTTGAAGGAAATATATGTTCTTAACTATTGGCACATTCACTCAAATGTTATGTGATAACTATGTTTTTTATGACACTAAAAGTAATTGGTATTACGATATTTAATTTTTTTTAAGTGTTAATTGGGTAGTTATTCTTATAAAATTAGAATGAATCATTTCTCTTTGGTGATCTAAGGGAGTTTGATACGAGCATTCAAATCTCTTTCATATGTACATATTTAATGAAGTTAAATTTGTTTATTTCATTTACTGAAATCACAATTTTGTTTATGTAAGTGGATTCAAAGCATCCATTTTAATTTAGAATTGCAATTTAAAATTATTTAGATTGTAATTTTTAAATGAGTTGGGTAAATTTTTATGGACAAGAAGGCAAAATAAGTACCCTAATCCCACTCAACCTACAAGTAATAGGTTGCTGGGTTTCCTGTGGATCTTTCCATCTGAAAAAAAAACCTACAAGTAATAGAACACGTCACTTAAAAAATTTGAACAATGGTAAGTGAATACCATTATTCTTTCTTTACCATTAAAGCAAGACCTTGTTGACATGCATAACTATTTTTAGTATTTGTATACATTTTTTTATTTATTAATCAAGAATTTTGAATGTTAATTACATACTAATGTATTACAAATATTCACTTTAATATGGAAAGATATATATTTGAAACTTGTATTTTTATCTCATACAAGCAACAAATCAACTTCATTGCATTATATATATATGATGATAATAATGATGATGATGAACGCCCACTTAGATCGACTATGGTCTATCGGACCTTAAGAAGGAAAATACTTGGTTTACTTTAAAATCTTGTTCCTGTGCTCAAAAAACTTGCCAAGAAGCTTTCCAAGATCACTATAGTTTTGCAAGTTAGGAGGTTATAAAGGTTTGTATTGTAGCAAAGACTTGAAACTCTGATCTAATGTGGGTGTAAGCAATGCGCTCTAATAGAAAGTGATTTTCATTCTCAATGCTCATAGACTCACACAGATGGCAAACCCTTTCCGCCCATGGAGTTTTAGGAATAGACCAACGCCCTGTTTCGCTCTGTAGTTCATGAGAGTTCATTCTAATCTTGGCTATATTAATTTTCTTCTGTGAGCTAGCTACTACCGAGAGATACTTCTGATCCTCCAAGTTAGGATTAATGACCTCCTTATAGTATCTTAATTTGATCTTAACCACTAAATTTTCCTCACGCCAGAGTTTCTCTTTAAACTTATAAGTAATAATATTTTTGGCATTGCCAATGTTCTGCATAATGTCATTTTCATTAATGCCCCAATGGTTTAACCAAGCCATGGTATATTTACACCTACACCGCTTGAGGCGTAGTTGGTTTTGACTTGAGTTTAAAGCAATTTTAGGAAGTCTCTCATTTCCCATGTTATTTATCTTATGCCTGTACATCAAGTACCTAGTCTAACAATGCTCTCGACGGGGAAAAGACCCACTTATATGAGGAGAATAAGATAAGGCATATTGTTTTTAATTTTGAGGTCATAAGTTATAAAATGCTTATGGATTTGCTCGATCTTCCTCCAAGATTCTCTAAAAATGTTGCATCCCCATACTTTACAACCATACAAGATAACATGGATGACAAGAGTTTCAAAGACGAACTTCTTTTTATCCCACATGACCAGATTGAGTGATTTACAGTTATTTCAAGACCAAAATAGTTTTTCCACCCTCCATTAATCATTTTCTCAATGCTACAGTTCCAATTGAGCTTGTGATGAATATCAATTCCAAGATACTTGTAAGAAGTCACCTCCTCTATATTTCTATTATCATAAATAAAATTTGCATCGGTGTCTTTCTTAGATTTTATAATCATGATTTTTGTCTTGTCAGTGTTAACAATCATACCCATGTTAGAGCAAAAATCTTTAAGAATTCTTAATTGCATATCGATATCAGAAGGACACCTTGTCATAAGAACAATATCATTAGCACAAATTAGGAGGAAGATAACTATCCCAACTAAGATTGTACCGATGCAACCTGCTTCTTCTAAACATTTTTTGAGCTTATCAATGTAAATGCCAAAAAGGGTAGGGGAGAGGGGGCAACCTTGTTTAACTCCAATATTACAATTTATATCTGTTCTTCACCCCTCATTATTCTTAAACTTGGCAATGACCTTTTCGTATAACCTTATCGCGACAACTCTCAACTCAAAAGGAACCTTAAGCTCCTCTAGCTTATTGTATAGGTTATTTGTAGGCAATGTATCAAAAGCTTTTCTAAAATCCACAAAGCAACAAAATAGACCAGACTTATTATTACAACATTCCTATGCAATGATCCTAAGTGTAAGGAGGTGGTTCGTGGTTGAATGATTCCTTCTAAAACCTGCTTGGCCCTTTAGCCTACTTACCTTCCATTTCTAGCCATCCATTGATCTTCTTTTCTAAGATAATACCATATAACTTAGTTAAGAGAAGACTAATCATAATAGTCCGATAATTATAGGGGTCATTTTTATCATCACTTTTGAAAATAGGAATAATGAGGCTTTGAGTCCAAGGTGTAGGAAACCCTTGCTTGACCGACAGATTAAAGGGTTTGTGAATGCACGGGATGAGGACATCCCTCCAATTTTTAAGATTTCTGCTTGCTAGCCTTCAATGTCTTTGTATTTTCCATTTACTAAGCGCTTAACCTCGAAATCTATGTCTTCTAAAGAGAAAGATTATTTCGTTGTAAGAAGGGTTTGAATGTATCTTTGATTTCCGGGGATTCATAAAGTGTTTTAAGATAGGAATTCCAATATTTTAAAGCAATTTTATTGTCTTCTTTTGTTTTGCAAGTTAAAATTTGCCTTTAGAATTTCTTAGGAGCCACCTTGGAGAGGTGTAGGAGATTTTCCTTCCTTTTAGTTAGATAATGTCTTTTTTTTCTTCTTCTTTTAATTGAGGCTTTGTAGTGATTTATCTTGTCCATTTTTATCGAATCTGCAGTAGCTTGCTTAATTTCTTTTCTCGTATCTTTACACTCTTGATCATACCAAGGGTTGCTTCTACTATTGCTCGTTTTAGTCGAGACTTCAATAGAGAATTTGTTAATGGATGACAAGAGGGTTGTACCAAAATTATGGTAAAGATTTTCTATATTCTCCATGCTAGATAAAGGAACCAGTCCATTTTTTAGATTATGGAGAAAAATGTCAACGTTATTTTTATCCAAGATTAGGTGCTTTTGGCAATGATAGGTTTCCTCCTTGGGATCGTTATGCATGGCAATATTGAGAGTTATAATTAAAGGTCTATGATCAGAGTCAGGCTCGTAGTCGTTGAAGATGTTGAGATCTATTAATTTGTTGTATATAGGAATATCATATATAACATAATCTACCACACTACGTCCGAGCCCATGGATACAAGTCATCTGGCTAGAGTTTGGCCATTTTGTGAGACCATTGCAAATGATAAGATCTTGAACACTACAAAATTTGACCAACTTAGACCTAAATATATTTTCACCTAGATCTTCAAAACTTCTTTTGTACTTGTTAGCTAGCTCAAGGTCTTCGTCTAAATAAAGAGGATTATGATTGGAATAGTTGCTTAAAAGAATAGCTTGGTTACTGGAAGTTCGAGCATTGAAGTCACCCATCAGAATGATATTTTCTTGCTTCCTTAAACAAGAAATATCATGTTCTAAACGATCATAAAGACAATTTTGATCTAAATTGGGATTTTTTTTATAGAAATTGGAATTAATAAGGGCAAAATAACAAATGACTATGTACATTTTTTCATCATTAATGTATGTGATCTCTATCCAAATAAATTGGTTGTAAAAGTATTTCTTATAAATCCCAACATGCGGTGATATGTTCTTCCTACTGTATTTTTTATTTGTAATTTTTATTAAAAAATTAAATAAAAACTATTTTTTTATATACATAATGAGGGAATGAATTTTCATATACATAATACATACACATTTAGGATTTTCACCAACAAGAACTTAGACAAAACAAATGTCCCTTATTCCATGTCATTTATGAGTGTTGAAATATATAATCAACCTACAAGTAATAGAGCATGTCACTTTGTGTGGTAAGGGAATAATGCTATTCTTACTTTTTCATTAAAGCATATTGTATTGATTAGTAATTTGTTGTAAATCTTAATTACATAATAATGCATTATAAATATCTATTTAATATAGGAAAAGAAGATTTAAACCTCAAACTTAAATTAACTAAAAATATAAAAATCAATAATAATAAAATACAAATTATGATATTACTACCTCTCATACCTACAACAAAACAACTAAAAACATAAAAATTAATAATAAAAAACTACAAATTATGATATTAATATTGATATGACAATACAATTTATTATTTATGTTTGTTTTTTATTATAATTTTATTAAAAATTAAATATAAATTATATTTTTTCATATACATTAAAAACTTTCATTTTGTTTAATGAAAAATGGCAAATAGATAAAGATTGGATGAAGAGAATGATAAATTGGGATTTCTTTTCTCATCCGGATGTAGTAGAATTCAATACATCAATCCCCACAGAACAAAAACAAAGCTTAGCAAAAAAATGACAATCTTATCAATTTAATTTAATTTAATTTTTTTATTTAACATCAATGCCAATTTGTTTTGACAATTATTCTTTATATTTCCAATTTTCAACATGTAAATAAAAAACCAATTCTGTATCAACTTCATACTCTAAATTATCAACCCTTTTTACATTGCTCATTAATAATTTTAATATGATACCTTGCAATTACTTATTTTTAATTGTCTATATGATGCTTGTTTCTCCAAGGTCATTCTCTATATAATGATTTTAATAATTGCTAGTATACTTGGCATAAGAATTCATGACACATCGATACTACGTTCCTATAACCAATGGGACTTAAGTAGATATTATATCTGATTTGTGTTTATTGTTCGATTTTAAAGAAATTTTTATGAATGCTCTCCTTTTGCTTAAAATAATTATGCGGTTCTCAATTTGTTATATATATAGTAAGATTATAATTAATTTTATATATTATGTATGTTATATGAATGATTCAAATAATAAAGTAACATCTATTGTTTTATATTGTATTTAGACTGAATAAAATGAGGTATTTGGGATGGTACACAAAAATATAAAGTATGTCATGTGGTTATAATTATGAAATAAGTCTATTTGGTAGTTGTTTGGTAATAAATAGGCTCATTAAATAATTAAAGAAAATAATATAATAAATATACTATGAGATATGTTGGATGTGTTGTTTTGGGAGATGTCTAAAAATTCAACGATTTGGACTGAACGACTATTTTCTCCCAAAATCGAGTTATTTTATTTTGCAAAATTGGAATGTAACTATGTTTTAATCCCAATTTTGATAGTAGAAATGGATTCAACACCATCGAAAACCCTGAGGCACCCAAAATTCCAAAACTTGACATCTTTAACCTGGATTTTTAAAAATTCCAACCGGATTTTATCAAAACCATGCTGGAAAAATCAGCCTATTCCAACCCAAATCGTAGAATTTTTAGACTATGCAGTTGTTTTGGAGCAAACATGGCTAGTGGAGTGATTCATTTCTTAACAAGTAATTGATTCTGTACTTCCATGCTCTGAAGTTTTCAGCCCCTTCAAGCTTTTCATCTAGCTTGGTATTCTTTGTCATCTCTAAGAAACTGAGAACCTCAAATGGAAAAAGATAAAAGAATACTCACTTGTAGAAGACAACACCTGATTCAGAGGTTCTAGGGTTTGGAGTAGAAACCCTAATTTTGTAGCTAGGATCGCAGGTGGAGTTGAATGATGGAAAACATGCGCCCTCTTGAGGCGAGGTAGACTGTATCTTCCTTTTTTCTGAGATTGATGATGAAAACCTTGGAAAACTAAAACCTTAGTTTGTGCCGACAACAGTAACAGGTCCAAAATTGAAAATTCTTGGATTTCAATTTTGTCACCACAGAAAGATGTGCCCTTCAGAGGCGAGTTGGAGGAGCATTTTTTTCTGGTTGATCTATCGAGAGGTTTGCCAAGAACAACAAACCCTAGATGTGCAGCGTCTCCTTTCAGGGTAGCTCTGATACCATGTTGAATTTTCTTTAAAATTGTTTATGTGATAACTTTAAACAATTAGCCACTAGAAGATCACTGAAAGAACATGCACACAAACATAATAACACAAGAACACATATATTTTCCTCGAGGAAACCACAAGGGAGAAAACCCTGCAAAACTTCCTCAGTATACAACTTGACCAAGACAATGTAAAAACTCCAGACAACAGCTTCCTCCTTCTTAGTGCGCTACTACTTCTCTCTTGCTAAAACCAACTTAAGTGAGTCAGTACAAATGAAGAGGAGCGCCCTCCTATTTATATTATACTGTTGACTTGACTTCTAACTTGGTGGGGCCGACTTCGCTAGCTGTCCGAGCCTACATGTCCAATTGGACATTACAAATAGCAATTATTATATTGACACTTGGGTACTAATGACTCGACTTACATTCGGAGGTTTACATTGCATCCTTAATGACTCTAACAAGACCAAGCTCATCTCCAATAGGAGGAATACAATACAACTGAAATATCTTTCGAAGTTACATTATTTTAACACTCCCTCTTAACTGGGAAGGTGTTCAGCTGTAGTAACAACTGCGTACTATTACAACTGTACAACTGATTGGCGAGACTCTATATGTCATAGGAAGTTTTGGAACACTTGTCTAACATCTTCATCATCAATCTCAGCTGGAACATCTTCTGTAATCTTCATCTTCAATATCTTCTTGAACGTCTTCTATTTTTCTTTGCCATCTTATGAATCATCTTCTTATAATCTTCGTCTTTCGTACATTCTTGAACATCTTCTATTTTCCATGGATCTTCTTCTTATAATCTTCTTCTTTCGTACATTCTCGAACATCTTCTATTTTCCATCTTCTGGATCTTCTTCTTGTAGTCTTTACAACTTCGATCAAGCTTTTATTTGTCTTCTACTTGAATCAACTCTTGGACCTTCTTCTATAACATCAATATGTGAATATTGAATCTTCTTCGTTTCTACTATCTGCAATATCTGTGTAAGGATATTGACAACATCAACAATCATCATTAGCTTGTTTGTACTAAAGGCTCAATCATAACTCATGCTAGAGCATAATCTACAAAGTCAACATAGAGATGTTGGAACATCGACATCATCATACTATAATCATCAGTGTATCATTATTGATACGGACTCAATCAATCATTGATCAAGAAGCAAACATACATCTCAATAATATAATTATCGATAACAGTCATCAAACAGTCATCAAGCATGACATCAATCATCAACATCTTAGTAGTATGTCAACACTGCATCAATCATCAAGCCTTTCAACAATCAACACCAACTAACAGTATAGTAATACTGTAACAACCATCAAGCATCTCAGCAGTCATCAGTAATCAATATAGCAATACTGAAACATCTATCAAGCTTTTCAACAGTCAACAATAATCAACAGTATAGCAATACTGTATCAACTATCAAGCATCTCACCAATCATCAATCAGTATAACAATACTGAAACATCTATCAAGCTTTTCAGCAATCATCAATCAGTATAACAATACTGAAACATCTATCAAGCTTTTCAGCAATCATCAACAATCAACAGTATAGCAATACTAAGGATACATTTTTCCCTTCATCTTCTTCAGAGCAGCATCACAGTGAGTTTTCTGGTAGATCCATCAGGCCATTTTGTCTAACTTACTAACTCTTTCGAGCCAAACAAGCCTAGTTAGACAAATGGATCTCCCTGGGGACCAAATAAGCCTTCTCTGGCTTACTAACCCTTTCGGGCCAAACAAGCCTATCCAAACATACTAATCCCCCTAGGATCGACAGGTCTTTAGTCTGGCTTACTAACCCTTTCGGGCCAAACAAGCCTAGCTAGACGTACCCTCCCCTAGACTGGCCTACTCACCACTGCATCCAACATCTGTTGTCACTCACTCTTTCGAGAGAGGTCCTTCCGGACCAGACCAAGCTTGTCTCGAAAGTATTCAAACTTCACACGAGCTAGAGGCTTAGTCAACACATCTGCTACTTGTTCCTCAGTGGGAACATACTTGAGCTTTACAACTCCCTTCTGCACCATATCCCATATGAAATGATATTTGATCTCAATGTGTTTTGACTTATCATGAAATACGAGATTCTCTGTCATCTTGATACAACTTTGATTATCACAAAGGATATCGATGGCATCTACTTCTGCATCGAATAAACTTGACAACATCTTTTGAAGCCATACTGCTTCACTGCAGGCTGAACATGTTGCAATATATTCTGCCTCAGCTGGCTAAGTGAAATACTGGTCTGCTTTCTACTGAACCATGAGATCATGCCAGATCCCAAACTAAAACAACATCCCAATGTACTCTTTCTATCTTTGGCACTTCCACCCCAATCTGAATCTACATATCCACGCAACTTGATCTCTCCACTAAATGTATATCTCATCCCATAATCTAAAGTTCCCTTTAGATACCTCATCACATTCTTTGCACCAATTATATGAACATGTTTAGGATTCACCATGTACTGACTTAACGATGTTTACTGCAAAACATATATCTAGTCTGGTATTGGTGAGGTACATTAATGAACCAATGATCTGTCTAAATAGTGTGGCATCGACAGCTTCTAAAGTGTCATCATTTAATAACTTCAAACTAGTAGTCATTGGAGTGGTCATAGCTTTGCAATCTAGCATTCCAAATCTCTTCAATATTTCAATAGTATACTTTCCTTGATTTAGAAAAATCTCATCTGAATGTTGCCATACTTCAAGACCTAGAAAGTAGTGCATCATTCCAAGGTCCTTCATTTCGAATTCTGCAGCAAGCCTCTTCTTACATTCGATTATTGACTTACCTTCACCTGTTAAGAACATATCATCTACATATAGTAACAAAATTAAAATTCCATCTTCATCAACCTTGTAGTAGAGGTTAGAGTTTGTTTTACTCTTGGTAAAGCCTAAGCTCATTAGGAATCCATCGATCCTTCCATACCATGCTCTGGGTGCTTGGTTTAATCCATACAATGCTTTCTTTAGTCGACATACATGAGTCTTCTGATCATTTATCTCGAATCTTTCTGGTTGTTCCATATAGACTTCTTCTTCAATTATTCCATTTAGGAATGTCATCTTTACATCCATTTGATGTAGCTTCCATTTCATGTTGGAGGCCAAGGCAACAACAGTTCTTATAGAGGTGTATCTTGCTACTGGGGCAAAAGTCTCTTCATGATCAATTCCCTCTTTCTGAGAGAATCCTTGGGCTACAAATCAGGCTTTATATTTTTCTATACTTCCATTTGCTGAGTGCTTAGTTTTGAATATCCATTTAGAGGATACCACTGACTTGTCCTTTGGTCTAGGTACTATTTCCCATACATCATTCTTCATAATAGATTGGTATTCTTCGACCATTGCATCAGCCCATTCCTTTTGTTTTATTGCTTCTTCAAAACAAGATGGTTCTTTATCAACTAGATCACTCATCAAAGCCATATACCTGGGGTATGACTTTGGCTTCTTCCTTTCTCAAATGGCTCCTTCGGGAGCACCAAGTCTTTTTGCTTCTTCAATTACTTTACGAGCCCAGGCAGGTTTTCTCTTTCGAGAAATCAGTTCACTAGGTAAATCTTCAGGTATTTGGGGTTCAGTTACATCATGATCTTCAGGTATCGGGTCTTCTTCTTCAACTCTGACTTCTTTAGGATTTTCAATAGTCTTGGGAGTTTCATGCTCCTCTTCATCTTCCTTGTCTTTTCTTGATTTCTTAAAAGCTGAATATTCATCAAATGGAACATTTCTACTAAGCTCGATTTGACAGTGCCCAAGAATATATATTCGATAGGATTTTGATTGTTCACTATATCCTACAAACAATCCTTTCTTCCCTTAAGGATCTAATTTTGATCTTTTCTCTTTGGGAATATGAATGTATACAGGACAACCAAAAATCTTAAGATGACTTACCTCTGGTCTTTCGCCGAAGAACATTTCTTCTGGAGTCTTGTTCCCAAGAACACTGTGAGAGATTCGATTCTGAACATATACTGTTGTTCGTGTTGCTTTTGCCCATAGGTACATTGGGAGATCTTGGTCATGGATCATGGCTTTCACAGCTTCCATGATAGATCTGTTCTTCCATTCCGCCACACCATTTTGTTGCGGCTTGTAGGGAATGGTGAGCTCCCTCTTAATTCCAGTCTCTTTGCAGAAATCATTGAACTCATTCGAAGTAAATTCTCCTCCATTGTCTGACCTCGGAATTTTGATTTTCTTTTCCGAAAGGTTTTCTACTAGAGCTTTAAACTCTTTGAACCTTTCAAATACTTCATCCTTCTTTTTCAAGAAGTATATCCAAGTCTTTCTAGAGTAGTCATCAATGAAGGAGGCATAGTAAGAGTACCCACTTAATGAAGTGGTTTGCATTGGTCCACAAATATCTGAGTGGATAATGTCTAGGATCCCTTTTGCCTTACTGTTACTCTTCGAAAAGGGATTCTTAGTATTCTTCCCTTGTGCACATCCTTTGCACACTCCTTCATGTTTTACCTAGATTTCTGGTATACCAGTTACCACCTTGCTTACAATTGGAATAGCCTTGTAGTGAACATGAGCAAGCCTTCTATGCCATAACTCACTTGGATTGATGGTGCTGGTTGTTAATGCAGAATCTGTATGTCCCTTTAGTTTGTAGAGACCTCCTTCTTCAACTCCAATCTCTACTGCATCATCGATGGTTTTGCCTTTGGTCCACATGAGGACTTTTCCATCGATAAAGAAAACTCTGAAGCCTTTCTTGTCTAAGGATGAAATAGAGAGAATATTCTTCTTTAGTCCTAGGACATATAAGACATCCTTCATCTTCATAGGTTTTCCAGAATCCAATTTATAAGATGCTTCTCCTAGCCCTTTAATTGGATATTGGGAATCATCTCCAAGCATTACTTTGTGTGGAGATTCGTTTTGTTCAAGGCATGAGAGTGACTCCTTGAAACCACTCATGTGTTTGGAGGCACCACTATCAACTAGCTAGGTATCATTTCCTGGTGAGACTGATCCAGTTAGGGTAGAGATCAAAACATACTCTTCACTGGAATCTTCATCCTTCTTTGTTTCCTCTTCTTCTCCTTGATCACTGTCTTCAACAGCGTGTGCTTGAAACCTTCTCATCTTCTTGAGTCTTTCTGCTTTCATGGGATAGTTGATTGCAATGTGTCCTAACTTGTGACAGTTGAAGCATTCAAAGCTTGAGAAATCTCTCTTGGGTCTTTTAAACCCTCGAGTCTTAGGAGGATGGTCATGGCCCTTTCTTTTGCCTTTGGTATGGGTAGTTAAAGTTTGATCCTCATTGTCATTTACCTTTTCTTCTCTGGCTGTTATTCTCTCTTTCTCTTGGACACATTCCTCCCATAACTTCCGGAATTTGGTTAGCTTTCTTCTTGAACAAATTCCTTGGATGAAAGCTTCCCAATCTCTTGGAAGGCCATTCAAGGTTGTCATTACAACCTCTGCTTCTTCAACCATGTCACCAATGGCTTCTAATTGATCCTTGATTTGAGCTACTCTTGTGAAATAAGATTGCATAGTTTTTTACTTCTGAGCTCTTACACCTTTGAGTTGATTCCTCAGGGTCATCTTCATGTTAATGTTCCTTCCTTCAAATAGACTTGATAGGGCATTAAACATTTCTTTTGGAGTCTCCATGGATGATACCTGAGGGATCAAGTTATCTTTGATTGAATCAGCTATGATTCTCTTAGCTATGATCATATCCTTCCCGTGCTTGGTTTTGACTTCAGCTTCTTCTGGTTATTTCACTTCCTCTTTCACAAATTGATCTAGATCATTCTCTTGGAGGATGAGCATGATTATGTACTTCCATGCTCCGAAGTTTTCGGCCCCTTCAAGATTTTCATCTAGCTTGGTATTCTTTGTCATCTTTAAGAAAATGAGAACCTCAAATGAAAAAAGATAAAAGAATACTTAGTTGCAAAAGACAACACCTGATTCAAAGGTTCTAGGATTTAGAGTAGAAACCCTAATTTTGCAGCTGGGATCATAGGTGGAGTTGAATGATGGAAAAGATGCGCCCTCCTAAGGCGAGGTAGACTGTATCTTCCTTTTTCTGAGATTGATGATGAAAACCCTGGAAAACTAAAACCCTAGTTTGTCCCCGCAGCAGTAATAGGTCCAAAATTGAAAATTCTTGGATTTCAGTTTTGTCACCACAGAAAGATGCACCCTTTAGAGGCGAGTTGGAGGAGCCGTCTTTTCTGGTTGATCTATCAAGAGGTTTGTCAAGGACAACAAACCCTAGATGTGTTGTGTCTCGTTTCAGGGTGGCTCTGCTACCATGTTGAATTTTCTTTAAAATTGTTTATGTGATAACTTTAAACAATTAGCCACTAGAAGATCACTGAAAGAACATGCACAAAAACATAAGAACACAAGAACACAGATATTTTCCTCGGGGAAACCACAAGGGAGAAAACCTCGCAAAACTTCCTCAATATACAACTCGACCAAGACAATGTAAAAACTCCAGACAACAACTTCCTCCTTGGTGCGCTACTACTTCTCTCTCTTGCTAAAACCAGCTTAAGTGAGTGAGTACAAATGAAGAGGAACGCCCTCTTATTTATATTCTTCATTGACTTGACTTCTAACTTGGTGGGGCTGACTTCACTAGCTGTCCTAGCCTACATGTCCAACAAGACATCACAAATAGCATTTATTATATTGACACTTGGGTACTAATGACCCGACTTACATTCAGAGGTTTACATTGCATCCTCAATGACTCTAACAAGACCAAACTCATCTCCATTAGGAGGAATACAATACAACTGAAATATCTTTCGAAGTTACATTATTTTAACACCATCTAGATGGTGTGGATATTATTTTGGATACTCTTTTTTGTAACTAGGGGAATCAACAACTAGAGTCATTTATTCAATTCATAGGGTCATTCTTTTATAGCTCCAAGATGTAACCAACTCCCTTGAACTAAGGATGAATGTGTGCACATACTTGGGTCATAGTGTAAAATGACCTCCTTGAAGTATGCCATGTTTGTGCCATAGTTGATGATACCAAACTAGTCAAACGACTAGTCTATTCCTCTGTCAATCGATCATCAACCCAACTAGTTGAGAGCTTAGCCAACCCGTCAATCGACTAACCTGTCGACCACTCAGTTGACTCTTCTAGTCAACTATTGATTGCAGATCCATCTCCAAAACATACAAACATATGATGATCTAGCACGGTATGTTGTTACAACATCTCCCTAAAGCAATAACTAGTTGCCAACCTCCATCACCCTCAATATCACAGGTCACCATCAAAGAACACAACATCCAAAGTTTCCCAAGACAACTTGTAAAGGCAATCACACCTCCATACAAGATCAATTTGATCCTAGAATACAAGGCTCATGGCAAAGTCATTAAACTATGCAAGTCATCATCAACCTGTCAACATGAGGATTGCGCATGTGTACCTAAAATCCTCTAGCAAGGGAACCATCAACTAGAAATAGGTCACTTCCCTCATCTTGAGAGGATACGAAAGTAAGGGTAACATCAAGGGAAACTCCCTTTATCTGAGCGAATACAAAATCCTAGCTCTATATTGTATACTACTACCATCAAATGCAACTGTGGAATCAATCTCGACATCATCCTCCATTGAGAATCACAACTCTCCTCTAATGAACAACCAAAAGGCTCATGGATGAAGTCAATCTCATCATCACATTTCTCCTCTAAACAATTGGAGGTCTCATGGATGAAAAGAAATTATGCTACATGACCAACACAACTCCCTTGTACATGCTTCTGAACCATTGGATCAACAATCTACACATTCTCCTTAATCACAGAAGAACCTTGCACATTGAAAATATCTGTGTCGAGATCATAACTTGACTTTGCATGTGTCTCCTGAGAAATAGAAAGTCCTACCAACCTCTCATTGGATTATGTGACTACCACAAGATCAAGTAACCTAAAATGTCCACCCTCTCTTACCCCTCTAGCCAAAGTCATTGGACTTGCGAGAAAACAATCACTGATGGCAGACTGTTGCCCCTCAAAAGAAACTGTCCAATGTCTATTTATCATACAAGAAACTGAAAGGACATTTTTCCTCAAAACCAAACAAATAAAATATCACTCAACTCAAGAACATCATCTAAAGGCATTTATAATGAAATGGAGATACCTCCTCTCAAAAGGTACATGGCATCATCACCAAGCTCTATAGATATGCCATCCCCCTTGCTCTTTAATCCCATCGAATAATGACTTCTCATATGTCATGTGTCTTGAAGCTCCATTATCCACATAGCAACCAACACTAGACACAATGTTAGCAGATAAGTAAGAAACCATGCAAAATGTAGTAAAAAACTAAGAGGTTATCTCCTCTGTTCCTTCTACAGTCCCAACTGCAACTTGCTCCAGACCCTTTCAGTTCTTCAACAAACATTGTCCAACATAATGTCCCATCTTATGGAACCGAAAGCACATGACCATACTCAAGTCCTTCCTTGTGTCTATCTTATCCTCCTTAAATCTTTTCTTGCTACTCGTCTTCATCTTCCAAATGAGACCAATAAAATCTACTTCTACTTGTTGCTCCAAACAAGACTACAATCTAATTTTCTCCTGCACAAGATCTATCGAAAGCTTTGAGAAATCTAATATGTTGTCTCGAGCAAAAATACCCTAAACAAAAGGCACCTAAGAAGGAGCAAGCTCTTTAAGGGCTATGGATACTAACTCTTAATCCTCAACCTTAGCTCTAATGGAGGCAACCCAATCCTTCAATTCCTTGATCTTGATAAAAAATCTCACCCTAGTAATTATCTTGGTCATAGAAACCGTTGAGAGTTGGTTTCATAAGGCAATCTGTCGAGAAGCACAACTTACATGAATTCTTATCAACAATGTGTGAGATGAAGAGATCATTCACAAAATAAAAAATGATTCCCTTCACCTTGACTTCCTTCTTCGAATGAGCGTCCAACTATGTTGGATCGATATGTTTTGGAATGTCCTTCTCAGCATGCTACAAATATCAACCTCTTCCATAAGGATCTGATGCTTAAGCTTCCATGGAACAAAATATGAAGCTTCATCAATCCTATCACACTCTTAGAACAAGAGTAACTTTACACATCTTGAAAAAGTCTCAAGTGCACAAAATCAACAACATATGAAGTAGACAAACAAAGCAACCCTTCCAAGCGAAAAGGTGTTTACCCCAAGCAACCAAAATTTTCACACCCAATGACCCCAATAGGTCAAGTACTATCCTAGGTAATCACTAGCTAAAATACAAAGCCCTCTTATTGAAAAGTGATCTCAACTACAACCACTTTGATACTATGTTGGAAGATTCACAAAAATGTCACTTAAATGCAATTCAAAACTTTCACCTTCTTTCTAAATGGTTCCACAGATCTTACCCCTAGCATTTTCTACCCTAGAACTACCGTAAATTAAAGTACACAATAACAACGAATGGAGTACAATAATTCACTTTCAAAGAACCCTAAACATCTTGACAATGAAGGAGAAAAGACACCAACCAATGAGATAAGTCTCTAGCCCTTATCAACAAATTAGTCAATATTCATATCTAAAAATGTACTTTTATAACAGAAATAACAACAATAAAATCAACCCTTTATCTTTTTCTTTAGATCTCAAAACAGTTAACAAATTGCCCTTTTACTTGCGTCAAATCAACAAGATCATAAATAGATTTGAATAACAAAGCATGGAAAATACATGTAGCTAAAAATCAAATTTGAAATTAACACAAGATATACATGGTTGAAAACTACATATAAAAGCTCAATGATGAAGTATATACCATAGCCTCCTCTCAAAGCTACAAAATCCAACCATGCAAAATGCTCTGGCTAGGGTAAATCATGAAACCCTAGCTCCACCAAGAAAAACAAGTACAAGAATCCCTCCAACACTATCTCTAAGGCAATACATCCTCTTCTTCTCTTCTTCATAAGTCCAACCTAGGGTTTTATTCCAATACCCTAGACTCTAATCTCCAAGGGTAAACCCCTAACACTAAAACTCCAAGACGCTTCAGGAAACTCCAAAGAGACAAAGAAACCCTAGTAGCTAAGAGAGAGAAAAACAAGTAGAAGTGAAGACATAGAGAGAGAGAGAGAGGACAACTATGTTCATGTTCAAGTTCGCATCTAGCATTATTAGAACCAAACCGATATTGCTAAAACTGGTTGATTCAATCAAATTACATGCCTAACCAGTCCAAATCATGTCTCTAAATCCTAAATGGCCAGTTTCATACCAACCAATTGATCAATTTCGTACAAAACTAACGTTAGATGCCATAACTGTTTGGTTTTGTACAAGTCAATATGCCACACATGGGCAACGACTTCAACCATGATTTTTTTTAAGTTAAACAAAAACCTTAAAATTGAGCCTAAACATTAGTAATAATTGGTAATATTAAATTCTTGAAGTAAAAGTGGCATTCTCCTTATCTTTCAATTTCTATGATTTGACTTAAATTTTCAACATTACCATTAATTGTTTCAAAATGTTTAAGAGTGGTTCCAACCTCATTGCACTTCATATGCAAAAAAGTAGAATTTTATATTGCATTCAAAATTCAACAAACTTAACAGTTTTCAGGATTTTAGGATTGGAACATTTCAACTAGATTTTATCATGTATAAGGGCATGGGATCAACATTTAATCAAGCACATCAACCCCTTTGTGTATCTTGACGTTGGCGATGTTAATGTTGAACTCCTCTATTGTGACCTTTGTAAAAAAGTACCCTTCATTCAAGCAAAATCACTTATTAGGCATGGGAAGTTTTTCTACCTTATTTTAATGCATGCATTAGGAAGTTCTATTGAAATTGATGGGTGTTGACTAATGTCCTTGAGGATCAAATTCATGATTCGAGGTAGAGGTAAGGGCTAGAGCCTAAAGGAGGGAGGCAAAGAGTGCTATTGATGAATATGATCCCAATATATGCAATGCTTTTGAGGATATGTAGTTATTTGTTAAAGCATGATGTTTATTGGACTCTAAAGGCAGTTTAGAGCCTCTTTGTTTATGTATTCTGGGTCAAATATGGATTGCACTCTATGTTATTTTAGTTATATGGACCCTTGCTTGTTATATACATGTGAAAGATTTGCATATTTGTGTTTAATGGTTTGAATGTGTGTGTGAGTATTTGAATATTTTATGTATTTTTGGACGGCCCATTTTTTTCAGTGCCAATTTGGATTTGACATGTTTCTAGTTATAGGGGTACTGTAGTTCAATGTCCGATTTCGATAACATCTCTACTCGAGCTAAGAAAGAATGAACAAACATGTAATATAAAAAGAAGGCTCTCACCTTCCTCTATGCATATGATAGGTAAGGGATGCCAATAACACTATGCGGGAACCAACCCTTACAAGCAACCCACATGAGCCCTTATGGGCCACACAAGTGAGACATCCATCCATTGTAGAGTACAATTTTCATGCTCTAATGATCATGTCATGCACAATAAGGACTCAAAGGTGATGTAGTTACACAAGGGAGGTCTAAACAACTCCATCTCAAGCCTCCACAAAGTCAATCTATCCTCCAAAGCAAAGTACTCAACCAACACAACTACCCCCTGCAAGAACACTATCAAAGCCCTATGCATCCCCAAGACATCTACAATTCTCCAAATAGGAATCAAAGATGCCACATGACATCTAGGACTTGAAACCCTCCTCCATGATTCACAATACTCCACATCGTTTGTAGGTCATTCTCCCACCAAGTGAATCCTCCATGTGGTCAACATGAAGTGCACCCACCATTCAAACAAGAGACTACCAACATCCAAGGGAAGAACATTGAGCCAACAATCAACTGAGGTCAAGCATCCTTTGAGCAAGCTATCTCAAGTGTGCATATCCATCATTGACCATCTCTCATGCTACAATCCATCTTGAACTGTCTAGGAACTAAACATACACCATGTACCCCAAATCTCATGAGAGAACCCGAAATATGCTGTAAATATTTTCAAAGTAACCCAAAAGTCTAACAAATCATGGCCATTCTATGTGGTATAACATTTGTTAGGCACCACATATGTTGGGCCTATGGTTGTGTATAGGGTCGAGATTTGGTTATAGATTATTAATAATAAATAGATGGCATCCATCTCCAAATGTGCAGGAATTAGTATCTCACTCCATTAACATTTGAGCCCTAAAATGATTATGTTTGGGCCCTAGGGTCATAAGACATAACATGAGTGAGTTATTAGACTTCATAGGTCCTTAGGGGTTATTTTAGCTATATAATTCAATTAATGGTTAATACTGCTCATTTTATGTGATCTGACATTTGTTAGGCACCCCACATGTTGAGCCTATGGCTGTGTGTAGGGACAAGGTTTGGTTATAAATTATAAATAGATGACATCCTTCTCTGAATCTGCAAGTATTAGTATCTCATCTCTCATATTCATTATATCTTCACTGAGAACGTGGTCCCTTGTATTTGGGTGCCAAGGTGCCCAATTTCTCTGCATCGTGCAACTCATCACTTGGAAGTAGTGTTATCTCCCATTATTATGGAAGATCTTTCTATAGTACACATATCTTTCAGAAATTTCAACTATATTAAAAAAAACTATGACTTCGTTGCATCTCAATTGTATTTTGTCAATTTTTGGGGGACCTTGGCATAGCATATCAAAGATAGAAATAATCAATGACAAAAATCAGGAAATCAAAATTGTAAGAAATAAAATATAAAATAACACTAAATATAGAGGTTATATGGAAGAAACATCCTTTTTCAATGCCTCGAAAATTATAAAACCTAAAATTATGGGCAATTATCTCTTGCTATCATGGGATGAGTCCAGTGACAAATCAACTCAAAAACAGCCAATTATCTGACTATACAGAAATGAAAATTAATAGAGCTATTAAGCAACTAGATGACATCTTCAAAACTGAAAAAATGAATGTCTGCAAAAAAAATCAATTGAAAATCTATAGCTAAAAGTTTCTTTTGTTAATCCCAATGAAAAGAAGCCAATATACATTGACACAATTATCAAAGCAAATTTCCACTAGTCAGAAAAATTAACATAAATAATTGTGAGATTTTCCAAAAAGAAAAACCGAAATTATAGAAATCACTACATATTACACGTTTTAGTGCTTAAGAAATGGGAAAAAGATTATTCATTGAACCTGCCTATGTTATGTATTGACTTAAAAAAGAGGGCATATGAATATTTATATTTGATGCCAAGTATTGTATAAGCACTATAACTTAAAATTGTAACAGCTAATAAGCTGCTAAAGGTTATCTAACACTTCAAAATGAGGCCAATGGGGCAATGGTCACTGCCATTTACATCTGGAATGATGTAAGAGTCGTATACCTTGTCTGCAATCGAATCTGAAACAAGAAAATAGTCTAGACGCCAACCTAATTACCAAAAAACAAAAAAACTTGTAAACAAACAGACAATGAAATTTATAAAAAATGCCTTTAAACATAAAACAACCACATGTCATCCAAAAAAAATGCCATTCATCGCAGGAAGATGTATAAGAAAATGTCCTTGCATATATACATATTGAAAACCATAATAATCTATAAATTTCATTCATATATAAATTTTAGACATTTAAATTCTCCAAAAGGAAAAATAAATACTAGTTGGACGTTAAGAACAAAAGAAGAAAATATAACAGCTTTAAAACTAGTTACAACAAAGAATGTGATTTTCAAGCTTTATACAAGAAATCTCAAATATTCTTTAAATTTTTAAGGGCGTGGTGAAAATTAATTAAACCTATAAATTGAACCTTAATATTGCATGAGAAAAAAATGTTTTCAAGGAGATGTTTATAAGGA
Organism: Pseudotsuga menziesii; assembly: GCA_001517045.1. NCBI lineage: Eukaryota > Viridiplantae > Streptophyta > Pinopsida > Pinales > Pinaceae > Pseudotsuga > Pseudotsuga menziesii. The sequence goes on from LPNX010201938.1 coordinate 202,217, forward strand.
TTCTAAAGGTTATAAAAAGCATGGACATAAAAACGAGAGTTGAATGCCTTTCTAAGTAACCACCTACGACAATTCGTTCTTCAAAGAGAATGAACATGGAGTTTGAGTTGTTAGCACAAAATATATCCTATTCTAAAGTCATCTTTTACTTTTTTTATTTTTATTTTTGAATGTGATAATAAAAATGAGAAAAGGAGGAAGAAAGAAGATAATAAAATACCATAGCAATAACTTTATTTTAGACCATGTCAATGATGCATATTTCATCTACACATGCATCTGGATAACTTATAAGCCAAGATTTCTGGAGTGAAATACTTTGTTTCATTGGCTAAACTATAACTTTAAGTCCCATGACAAATTATTATGTGGTAATGCTGGACCTGGGAGAAATCCAGTGATTAAGCAAAGTTTAGTATAAAGTTCACATTCTGCAAAAGAACTCATTGTGGTCTTGAGCATATTTTAATGGTGAAATCTTGTAAAAATTCTAGTTTACAACAGTTAGCAAAAACATTCCAGTTATTCATCCAACTGTTTTAGGCACTCTTCCTCTAACAGTTAGAGGAGTGCCTCGCATGAGGACACTTGGATAGCAGACCATTGTGGTAGGAGTGTTGGACTAACAGCTCATTGAAGAGCACACCATCTTGGAGGAGGAGCATTGAGACCAAGGAGAATCATGCTTCAAGGGTGTTTCACTTTGGCTGTTGAATAAACCCTAGTTTGACACATGTACATCCCTATATTGTAAAGCACACATGGTTACATAGTTGAAAAAATTACCGAAAAATCGGTGATGTCCCAAAAAATCGCGAGATTTTAAGGAAGCTGATTTTTTGTGGTGAAAAAATGGCAAGTTTTGGTAAAATTCATACCACGCAAAACTTGCAAAAAATCGCCAATTCTTTGGAAAAATCGTGCCACAATAGCAAAAATCGCCAAGCTCCTAAGCAGCATGGTTAAAGGCGTTTTGGGGGTTTCATTTTGCTGATTTCAACTTGAACAAGGGCACATGAAAACCATTTCAGTGCTTCCATCGTGTTCCACGCATCCTCACAAGCTTTAACCACAATTTGGACTCACTATGCATTCCAACGAGAGCCTTTGTAATGTCCTCTTCTACATACGCATCAGAAACACCCTTTAACCTATTTAATTCCCATAGGTTCGAGCGGGTATTAAGGAAAAAGGGAATTGACTGAGGACATTTAATACCAGGAGCGGATCATAACAGTTATTCAGTATTATTAAGTCATTAGAGTAAATAGGGCCATCAGAGTTAATAACATAAAGCATGCAGGCCTTATTTCTTCAAGCTTAAGTCAACGAGCAATTAGAATTGCATGCATGAAAAAAGTAAAGTGCAAACCCTAAAAGTGACATGCAAACCCTAAAAGTTACATGCTAACCCTAAAAGCTATATAAGAAGGTTAGTTGAACCAAAAGGACATCTATGATCATTATTCACCTTGAGATTGGTTTCAAGAGCAACAACAACAGTAGCCACAACATCAAGTTGGGGTTGGGGGCATAAGCCAACAACTAACAGGTGTTTTCGGCAGTGAAATCTATCTTCCCTAATCACTTCCGGATAGATCACTGTAATGTCCCCTTTTTGGAATTTTATTAAAATGCCCAATTTTCCAATTTTTTCACAATTTTGGCTCTTGACTAGTTTTGATGTCTAGACCTCCAAATTGACCCAAATGCTTCCAAATTTTCTCTTAAGGTACATGACTGATAATATAACTTAAATATCATGCTCATGTATGTTTTGTGACCTCCCAATTACTTATGCAAACTTGTTTAATATTCTGTTCAAAGTAAGAGTCTTTACTAGCAAATTGGGGCTCCAATTCCCGCTGGGTAATTGCCGGAAATGGCTTCACAAATGATCCCAAAGTTACTTGAATTTCTGAACGGAGGCTAGGTATGCATAAGGGACCTTTTCAAAGTCTCATATGCATCATGGTTCAGTTTATACAGGCTTTTATGACTCTTTCCAAAACAACTCCCAAGATTTCGACCCTTGGGGAAAATGCACCGAATCTTCTCCCAATGCAATAAAAATGAGTAAAATGGATTCCAATGCTTAAGTACTGAACATGAGACTTGAAATACACATTAATTACAGTCCATCCATCATACATTTATCAGAGATACATTCCTCCATTCGAAATAATAAGCATTACCATGGCATATATCAAAATGGAGTGAAAATGGTCATTGTTTGCTCATTAAAAGTCATTTTGACATACAACTCTTGGGAATTTCGACTTGAAACTTTCCGAGAATGAAGAAAAGAGCATATTGAACTGATTACAATCACAAATGGACAATTAAAGGCTCCCCCAATTCGAAATCATCAACATTACAATGGTTCACAACAAGATAGTGGAGAAATGACACTATTTCTTTATTGTTCAACATTTTTACATGAATTATTTTGGGTATTTCGACCTGAGAGTCTTCTGAGCATGAAATACAGAGCATATACATCAACACATAATATAATTGGCATTATAATCTTCCCCAAAGAGATCAATAGCTCACCCAAAGCGCAATCCCTCCATTGGCATGAATATGGTGTGAAAACTGAAAATAGTTGAGAGAGAGTGCTGCAATAGAAGAATCCACATGCTTTCCTGTAGCTTACACCTTCAAACAAGACTCCATTAAAGCTCCATGAAAGACCTGAGTGGCCTTTCCAAACACCAACTAGGATGAGAATCTTTCACCCTCGAAATTGACTTAAGCAAGAAAACTAGTCATCCAATAGCTTTCACAATTCACAAATGAGCAAAAGCTTCTTCTCATGGCTGATCCCTATATTTTATAAACATTATTAGTCTTCTAAGGTTCCAAATCCATTCATAAACCAAAGCCAAGTCGAATTGGTGTGACTGCTCATGCTATGCCATGTGGCCTCTCTCTTCACCTTCCCTCTTCTCCCAAATTTGAGTAGGAGCCTCTTGGCCTTCTCCAACTCCCAAATTCGACCTCTAAGATGCTCTATTCAGTCCTGACATGTCAGTATGTTAGCCTTCAAATCTGACTTGTGTCATAACTGTCATAGATGTCATAAATGTAAGGAGAATCTATCCAAGTGTCTATGAAACTCACATTTGTCTCTTCCTCTCCCATGTAAGTTACAATTCATCCCAAATTCGACCTATGAAGTATATGGAAAATTATATTAACCTTATAATCCATCCAAAAACATTAGGCTTCCCATATATTCGAATTTGCAAGAGAAAGATACCATTTAACA
>LPNX010201938.1:205736-245137 GCA_001517045.1 Pseudotsuga menziesii
CCAATGCAAAATTTGGGACATTACAATCACCCAGATCTATCATTACCTTTTCATCGTATTCATTCTTCTTCAGAGATCTAGCATACAGAGAAAGATATTATTTCAGGTTCACGTTTTACAGCTGGAAATAGCTGGAAATACCCAAAACAATTCACTTGGACTTAAAGACTCATTATTTCCTCCGCATATCACCCTCATTCTTCTCGTCAGGCTCGTATCACTATACTGGGTGATTATCATGCCATCCTTTGCACATCCGAAGAAGCTATTAGCATAAACGTGGAAGAGGGAGGGCGTCACCCACACAGAGCAAAGGAATTCGCTAGGGTATCATAAAGGTTCAGAACCTGTACATGTGCCGTCCTATCTCTCCAGGGAACGTATACTACCACTCCTCGAAAGTCTCAGCAGCATCAACAACATATTGGACCATAAACATGAATATTAGCACCAAACAGGGACGTTTTCCTAGCATGGGCATCAACTCTTGAAAATCAACATGCTTTCACCTTTATTCTGATTGCATGCCATGCATGTCTCCTGTATACTGAAGGACTATCACCGTTATAATTCTTGGTATGTGACCTCACTCTTACTAAAATCTTCTTTCCTATTTTTTCTCTAAATCTACTATATTTTAGGGCTTTGTGGCACGTCACTTATTTTGCATGCAAATTTTATTATATTTCAAACACACCGAAAACACATAAACCGTAAACATATTATCAAACAAAGTAGAATATCAATTGGGATATTAAAGTGGTATCAAAGCATGTTCCTTGCCAGTGCTGGGCTTAAACATGAACAATAAATGAATCCAGAAGAAACTACTTTTGTAACTTATAGAAGAAGTAAGGGTAGGTACATAGAGGATATGGAATTTGAAGATATTAAGTGGGAAGAGTTAGATTCAAACATGGACTCAACATGGATACACTCTGATAGAGAAGAGGGAACATGGGAAGATGAAGACATGTTGGCATTTCTTAGCTTGGTTAGCGCATTAAATGACTTAGCTAAAGGGAAGAAAGAGGTGTTACATGCTATAAACAAGTTGGCTCTTAACCAAGAACAAGGTCATAACAGTCTACCGATTTCACCAAGAGATAGAGGATCCACCAGTACCATTGAGGGCCTATCTAGAAGAGTACAGGGCACTTGGAGATGACTTTCACTCAACCATGAATTTCTTAGATTTTTGCAATATGAAAAGCAAGAACATGCCAAGAGGGTTCAGTAGAGCATTCAATCAGAACTTTGAGTTGCAACGCACACTGGGGAAACTAACTATCCCCAACTTTGATGGGACATCCAGTTGTTCAGCCAGAATTTGGGTACCAAAGTTGGACAACTACTTCCAACTTAACCCTGTGACGGAGACAAATGCAATCAAGTTGGCTACTTTACATTTAAACAAGGAAGCACATGAGTGGTGGTATCACGGACTAGTGACAATGGGTCACAAAACTATCACTTCCTATGGTGACTTCACACAGAGGCTCATGGAGCGCTTTGATAAGAAGGACCCAGAGATTCATTTCAGGGATCTTGCTCAGCTCAAGCAGACAGGTAGTGTATAGACCTTCATTACCGAATTCCAGAGAGTTGCAGGTTATGGTATCTAACATGTCAGAGAGTCGGTTGATTATGCTATTTACGGAGGCACTATACGAGCTATTCCGCGGATGAGTGAAGGCTTACAAGACAATTACTTTCAAGATGCTATCAGTAGGACTTGGGACCTACAAGATTCTGTGCCTAAGAACAATCCTCCACAAAAACCTACCAAACTTCCAAAAAACAAGGAAAAGACAATCCCACGGAAGGAATGGTTGAAGTTTGAACGAGGATACACGACGAGATTTGAGAAGGAAGAACTTATGTTTCAATTACAAAGAACCTTGGTTTCTCGGCCACAAATGTATGGGTAAAGGAAAGGTACATCTCATCGAAGTACTTTCAAATAGCAGTGAGGAAGATGAATTGGAACAAAAACAGGATGGAGAACTACATAGTACAGAGTTGGAACAATTGCGACAGAGAGTAACTATTGCTACCCTCACAGGTGTCCCCACCTTCCATACAATCAGGATCAGGGGAAGTATCCAAGGACAGTGTGCCATTTCTTTGATTGATGGTGGGGCCACCCACAACTTTATAGATGCCTCTTGGGCAGAGAGGAAAATATTTCCCACCGAGGACTTTGAAGGCTTTACCGTTGTCATGGCTGGCAATCACAGGATGAAATGCACACAGAGGATACCTCAGTTATAGGTACAACTTGGGAATTATACATTGGTCGACGACTTTTATGTGGTAGATGTGCCAGACACGACCATTGTTTTGGGAGTACAATGGTTGTACTCAATTGGGAAATACTCAACAAATTACCAAACATTAGAGATGGAATTCTTGGCACCAGATGGAAAAAGGTTAGTCCTAAGCGGCATGCCCAATGAAACTTCAGGGTCAGCTACAACAAAGGGAATGACCACCATATTTTGGCACGAGGACAAGACTCGCACAAAAATATGGCCAAATCCAAAACATAAAACTTCAAGGAAGGACCAGTGGTATGAAAAGGGCTTTTCAGGTAGACCTTGAAACAAAAGTATGATGCACATTAGGGGGTTCAGACGAGGAGCCAAATATAGGATGTTCAATCCTCACAAGTGCCCAAGAAGATACAAGGAGGGAATACAAAACATTGGAGACAAGAAACATAAATTTGAAGAAAAAGAACCACCCAGCAGTATAATAAACTAGTTGATACAAATGGACAAGAAGAGATAGGGACAAATGGTTCGGTATATTGGTCGGAGATTGCTTGAGGACAAGCAATTTCGAGTGGGGAGGACTGTAATGTACTCTTCTACATAAGCATCAGAAACACCCGTTAACCTATTTAATTCCCATAGGTTCAAGCAAGTATTAAGGAAAAAGGGAATCGACTGAGGACATTTAATACCAAGACCAAATCAGAACATGTATTTAGTATTATTAAGTCATCAGTATAGTAAACAGGTCCATCAATGTTAATATCATAAAGCATGCAGAGCATGCAAGCCTTATTTCTTCAAGCTTAAGTCAACAAGCAATTAGAATTGCATGCATGCAAAAAGTAAAGTGCAAACCCTAAAAGTTACATGCTAACCCTAAAAGCTATATAAGAAGGTTAGTCGAACCAAAAGGACATCTATGATCATTATTCACTTTGAGATTGGTTTCAAGAGTAGCAGTAGCAGTAGCCGTAGCAGCAAGTTGGGGTTGCAGGCGTAAGCCGACAACTAACATGTGTTTTCGACAGTGAAATCTATCTTCCCTAATCACTTCCGGATAGATCACCCAGATATATCATCAGCTTTTCATCGTATTCATTCTTCTTCAAAGATCTAGCATACAAAGAAAGATATTTTTTCAGGTTCATGTTTTACTGTTGGAAATAGCTGAAAATACCCAAAACAATTTGCTTGGACTCAGAGACTCATTATTTCTTCCGCATATCACGCTCATTCTTCTCGACAGGATCATATCACTATACTGGGTGATTATCAGACCATCCTTTGCACATCTGGTGCAGCTATCATCATAAATGTGGAAGAGGGAGGGCATCAACCACTCAGAGCAAACAAATTCGCTAGGGTATCAGAAAGGTTCAGAATATGTGCATGTGTCATCCTATCTCTCCAGGGAACCTATACTACCACTCCTAGAAAGTCTTAGCATCATCAACAACATATTGGACCATAAACGTGAAGATTAGCACTAAAGAGCGACGTTTTCCTAGCATGGGCACCAACTCCTGAAGATCAACACGCTTTCACCTTTATTCTGATTGCATGGCATGCATGTCTCCTGTATACTGAAGGACTATCACCGCTATAATTCTTGGTATGTGACCACACTCTTACTGAAATCTTATTTCCTATTTTTTCTCCAGATCTGCTATATTTTAGGGCTTTGTGGTACAACACTTATTTTGCATGCAAATTTTATTATGTTTCAAACTTACTTGAAACACATAAACCGTAAAGATATTATCAAACAAAGTAGAATATCAGTTGGGATATTACAGCCTCATCGTTGTGGATTCAAAGGAGGGCACAGACTAGAGTTACCCTTTTTTTCATTCAAACTATGGTCTCCGTCTGGGCAATAGAGCGCAAATAAACCGGTTTTATGGATAGGTTGCAGGCTTCAACAGTTGACCATGAGTTGTGACCCACAAACAGTCATTTGCACACACATTCGATGTGTTCAACTTCAAACTTCAACCACGAGTCCACGAGAGAGGGTGCTTTTTTTAATTTTTCCACAAGTTAAGTGAAACTTGAAACCCTGCTGCTAAATCGCTCAAGTGGTGACACTGTACATAGGAAAACACACAGGTCAGACTCCTATTCCTCTTTATATTCTGCATATTTTAAATTTTTATCCATGTTTTGCTCACTGATAGTTGAACTAGACAACTAGTTACCAAATATCTGTTTGCAAATTTGCAGTGACCTTCACCTCACTAAGTTTTAGACGAAGACTGTAAGTTAGTAACTTCATGTACACAATAAATTGTTTAATGGAAACATATCAGTCAAAATGAAAATAGTCAAGGACATTACATTTCATCAATTCATCCGTATTAAAATTTAATAGTAAATTAGTAATTTTAATTTTAATCTAGATTCTAGAGGTCTGATTTTTTAAGCCTTTCACCAGCCTACTGTTAGTTTTCTCGTATTGGGGTTTAATGCCATTTTTTTATTATTTTGGTTCCCAGGTTTGATTTTTGAGGCTATCCAATTCCTTGCAAACATGACAAAGGCATTGGACACATTTTGGCGATATGCCGACCCTATAATGGAACAAACTGACAAATACTGAATTGGAAATTGTGTGGGCAACATATGACAGGAGGCAATAGCAGGTTGAAGTACCGTTTGGCAAAAATCCCTGGCCATGATGTGGGGCTTTATACTGCGGTTACCCCGAGATTATGAGATCTGCCCATGATGCAATTCACTCGAAGTATAGAAAAAGGAAAGAGGCAGCTGCAAACAGAGTTGAACTTGCAGCTGATGGAGTGGCTAGAACTTCAGGGATATATATCATTGAGGGTAGTGGCACTGGCAGTGGCTCCACGCCCATTGATTCTTATTCACCTACCATGAGGGCTTCCTCATCTTTCTTTGTCCCACGAACCGGAAGCGGTGCACAACCTTCCATCACATCGATGATTAAAGGAAAGGAGACGGAAGAAGCAGATAGGCTTACGCGGAGGATGCATTTCTGGAGTGACTTGCCTCTTAGCATCACAAAAAAAATCCTTTTTTTCTAGCCAATGTGTGATGCCATAGCTATAGTTGGCCTAGGGTACAAGTGCCCTACATATGAGGAGATTCGAGGGCCAATTCTTCAGCCAGAGAAGAAGGACATCAACACTAGATTGGAGTAGTTCAAACAGTCATGGGAGACCTCTGGATGCACAGTGATGTCCGATGGTTGGACTGATGGGAAGAGTAGGACCCTTCTCAATTTCTTGGTACAATGCCCTAAAGGTACCATGTTTACCAAATTAGTTGATGCATCAACACAAGTAAAAAAAGCAGCATTTACGGATGGGGTCCTCCAGAAGATCGTTTTGCACAATGTGGTGCAAATCATCACAGATAATGCAATTAATTATGTGGCTCCTGGTAGATTGCCTGTGGAGAGGCACCCCTCAATGTTTTGGACTTCATGCGATGCACATTGTATTGACTTGATGCTAGAGGATGTGGGGAAAATTCCCTTCATCAAGGAGGTTGTTGATCATCCTAGGAGAATCACCAAATTCATATATAACCATGCTTTTGTTCTTAGCCTCATGAGGAGATCCACGAAAACCAGGGAGTTGCTGCATCCTAGAATCACAAGGTTTGCCACCAACTTCATTTCTCTTTAGTCTTTGCTTCAATGTCAGTTTGAGTTGAAGCAAATGTTTGTTTGTGATGAGTGGCATGATTGCACATACAGTAGGAGAGAGGATGGGAAAGCCATTTCTAAATTGGTGTACACCGACTCCTTTTGGGTAGGAGCAGAAGAAGTGTGCTCAAACAGTGAACCTTTGGTAAAGGTTCTGATAATAGTTGATAGTGATAGGCCTGCTATGGGCTATTTGTTTGAGGCCATGGATTGGTCCAAAGAGACTATTCAATCTTATTATGTGGGGAAGGGTACCCCTGGATACAGGAGACACATGATGCTATGGGATGTGATTGATAGTCGGTGGACAGGGATGTTCCATCGACCCATTCATGCAACTGCACTTTTCCTCAACCCTGCCTTTTTCCTGCAAGTGTAAATTTGATTTTGATGGCAGAGTGTTGGAAGGGCTTATCTCATGTCTTAATAGGATGGTACCTGATGATGAGATTCGCCAAAATATTACTCGTGAGCTGGAAGTGTATCAAGAGTCTAGTGGACTATTTGCCAAAGTTGATTCTATCCATAATAGGACTGTTTTCTTTCCAAGTAAGTGATTTAACATTAGAATTAAGAACTTTAAATTTTTAAAATTCAATTGTGTTTTTTTAATTTTATTTGAAGCTTGAAAGTTGAAATTTGAATTATGTAATCCAATTCTCTTTCTTTCTTGTTTGTTATAGATGTTTGGTGGAAAACATATGGTGGAAGGGTAACAAATTTCAAAAAAAATGGTGTAGCTCTTCTGGATGTGAATGCAATTGGAGTGTATTTGATAAAATACACTCAAAGAAACACAACAGGTAAGAACATGAACAAAGCAATTAAATTCATAATTTCATTGTAATTTAAGATCCTCTATCATATTGTTTTCCTCAGGCCTCAAGAGTCAAGACTCGTTAAATTTTTATGACCCTCTTACAGGTTGGACTTCCCAGGCTTGAATGACTTGGTGTATGTCCACAACAATCTCCGACTATGGATGAAGCGGGTGTAGCAAACACTCGATGTGGATGCCATTAACTTGGACAATATTGATGTATTGTCCAAGTGGAGGGTGGAGATTGAGTTGCTTATCATGGAAGGGGCACCTGCATGGTTAGAGGAGGAACAACAACAATAAGGGCAAGAGGAGGAGTGGTTTGAGGACTTGATGCAAGGTGATGAGATTGCATCAACACCACCTTCTACACTAGTTGATGTATCTACTTTAGCACAACATTCGGAATCTAGTTCAAGGCCATGACCTTCTACTATTAGGGGAAGACGGGGCAAACAACCCATGATCTTCTTCCGTAAAAGGGGAAGAGGGCATTGATATTTGATATCATATTTACCAAAGACAGATAGTTAGTTGCTAGTTTTCTGACTTTTTGTGATGTTATTTTGTATTGGACCATTGGTTGTCCACTTTTGAGAACTATTGGACAACTATCACTATCAACGTTCAGGATTCAGTATCGATATTAATGTATTGGTTTATATTTTGCATGACTAAATGATATATATCAGTGCTTTCTCCATATTTATGTGCCAATGTATTTATCTGGCGTTATTGTTGCTTTATATGTTTAAAATTATGAAAAAAATGAATATATTTTGTGTTTTTTTAATGATTGTCGTGGTTTGCCAATTTTTTCGACAATGTTGCCGAAACAATGTATGCTGGACCCTCACTGATTTTTTTCCAATGGCAATGTTTTCAACTATGGTTGGTTACTTGTATGAACACATCCTTATTTTACGTTAACCTCCCTTGCCCACTTGTATATACAAGGGAGTATAGAGCTCTTGTATTCATATCATCATTGTACTCTTTTTTGTACTTGACTTGGAGATGTCAGCATTCATCAAGAAACCCCAAGAGCATAACATTAGGGTTCATGAGGAACCCTAGGAGAAGATAAGATAGACTTGTTGGATGTTCATCAAGAGATTGCTCATGTGATTCTAGGGTTTTCTCTTGTGATGACTTGGGTTTGAGCTATTCCTATAACCTAGAGAAGAACATGATGTTTGAGGTGATAATGGTTCTTATGGTTCTAACCTAGTAAAAGATCTTAGTACCACAAACGATTTCAATCTTGAGGACCCAAAATTTATCATGGGCAAGTGAAAGAGACCCAGAAGGTGCCAAAGACGGTTAGTGGAGAGAAGTGAAAGATAAATGCCTTGGCGCTAAAGGGTATGACAAGGAGGCACCAAAGGAGAGCACTCGAGTGCCAGGCATCAAGCTTTGGACAACCACGGGCTAGAGGAAAGCTCCCTCACACAAAACCAAAGGACCAAGGGGATGTGACCATGAGCCACGCCAAATGGCACTACGCCCCACGGTGGGCAAATCTCCAATTAGGAAACCAAATCTACGACGGAGAATGATAGTGCATCGTTGAAGTGCACGAACCTTACCTGTTGATGATTATAACTCGACCAAGATCTTCTACATAGGACAAGTGTTAAGCATGCAAAAGTTGTCCATTTACTCTCTAGGTACTTTATTCACAAGTAATTTTTATAGTTCTTTCCTAAGTTCAACTTAGGAAAAGCACATTATTAACTTAATGTTGGCTAATGACTAAAAAGTGAACTTAATATTAAGTCGCAGTGGTTGATCTTAAGTGAGGCTCAAGATCTAATCTTGGCCATCCATCACTTTGGATATTAGGGGTTAGGGTTTCCGTCATTCAAATACTATAAAAGAAGGCTTAAGGAGAGGAGAAAGACAAACAAGATCATTAGATTACTTTCAGAGAGAGATTTTCTCACAAGAAGAGTGAGAGACTCAGTGGCTAACGAGAACAGAGAAGATCCTCAACATGAGAGAGAGGTCTATCTCCCAGAGGGTTGATCCGTACAGTGACGTGGAGGGTCAAAGGACTAATGCAGGGGTCATACGAGGTGACACAGGGCCATACGAGTGACGCAGAGGGTTGATCCAAGGATGTAGAGAGATGAAAGGCTAACGCAAGTGTCGTTTCTATGATGCAAGATGTTGTACAGATGATGTAGGGATGTACAGGTGACGCAAGCAGTCATACAAGGTGAAGCAGGGCCGATTTGACTTGTGGGTAATTTCTCCAGTGTGCAGATTTTCTCAGGGACTGAGTTATAGGTTCCTCATTGTAATTTCTAATTTTCTCTATGAGCTAATAAACGAAGAGCAATGAATGTTGTTTTTTCCCATTGGGGTTTTCTAGGGTAAATAACTATGTAAAATGTGTGAATGATTTCATGTTTATTTCCGTTGATTATTGATAAAAATTATCATGTATTTATGTTATAATTTTATAGCATAAAAAAATTATAGAGCAAATATCAGAATGTGGTATTGAGTAAAAATTTAACATGGTATCAAAGCAAGGTTGGATCTAAGAAGGAAATCACATTTGATGAGGGTTTACACCAAAGAAAAAATCTTTGGTCGGGTTAATTGAATGGACAGGATGGCAACAACTGAATTGAAATTTGGGGACCAATTGGAGGATGCAACCAATTTCAGCCCCTGTAAGAAAAGCATAGCATTGGTGCTAATGGAGTACGAGATTTAAGAATTTGCAGATTAGCAACAAATTGTTCCTATTGATGCTACACAACTGGCTAAGTATACAAAGAAGGATGTGAAAGCCAGGAAGATAATTCTGGATGTAGTGAAGGATCATGTGATACCTCATCTGTCCAGAAAGAAGTCAGCAAGCGAAATGTGGGAAGCTTTGACAAATTTATACCAGAGTGATAACCACAACCGAAAGATGGTGTTGAAAGAGGAACTCGAGAGCACGAAGATGTCTAGATCATATACAATTGTTTCTTATCTCACCAAGATCACACAAGTACATGACAAGTTGGCAGTAGTTGGGGAGACAGTGACAGATCCGAAGTTGGTAAGAGTAGCCCTAAATGGATTCACCAAGCCATGAGCTCCTTTTGTCAACGGAATTGTTGCACGAGAAAATATTCCTAGCTAGCGGAGGTTATGGGATGACTTCATCCAGCAAGAGACTCGAGAGAAGTCCCTATATGAAAGCCAATGGAAGGGTGGTGAAGAGGAGAACGTTCCTCTTGCAAGTCATGCAAGGAAGGGAAAAGTGAAGGCCAAGAAGAATACGGGTGGAGAGGCTTCCACACATGAGAGGAAGAAGAAGGACATGAGAAAAGTCAAGTGCTTTGCATGTCACAAGTTTGGCCATTATTCACGTCAATGCCCAAACAAGAAGGGCAAAAGTAAGGCACATGTTGCAAGCATCAGCAGACACACAAGTGAGTGAGTTTGCTGCAAAGTTTGATGAGTTCTCATTAGTGTCTTGTCGTTCTGGAACCTTGGGAACGGATGCATGGTTCATGAACAGTGGAGCTTCACATCATATGATAGGTTTATGAGATGTGTTCACTAGTACAACAGAGGACTCAGAGCTACACATAGAGCTCGGTGATGATTCCAAGTACAGTGTTAGGGGGGCTGGGGATATTCAGTTTCAGCTAGAGTCAAGAGATCCTTTGGAGGTGAAGAATGTGTTATATATATCAGATGACAAAGAATCTAGTAGCGATTTTGGGCATGGAGGACAAGAGGTATATTTTCTATTTTCAAGATGGACAAATACTTGTTTGGTCGAAAAGCTCCAATTCATATACAAGACGAGTAATAGGGAGCAGAGTGGGGAACTTGTACTGATCGAAGGCTTAGCCAGTACGTGCTCTAGTTATTGTTATAGTGATAATTTGTACAAGTTATGGCACAGGAGGATGGGACACTTACATTACCAAGCTTTACCAATATTGAGGGATATTGTCGCTTGTCTTCCAGAGTTCAATGTGGAGCAACAAGGTGTATGCAAGGGATGTCCGCTTACCAAGTATGCCAAGACAAACTTTCCCAGCAGCGATAGCATGTCCAAGGGGATATTGGATTTAGTACATTCGGACATGGTCATATATCAGAATCGTTGTTGACTGGGCATTACTATTATGTGACCTTCATTGATGATTTTTACGGGAGGAGGTGGCTCTACTTTATGAAGACTAAAGATGAGGTCTTCAATCAATTTCGAGAAATTAAGTCTCTTGTGGAGAAATAGATAGAGAGGAAGATCAATGCTCTGAAAACAAATAATGGAGGTCAGTATACAAGAAACAAGTTCAAGGATTTTTTCAGGGAGGAAGCAATCAAGAAGGAGTTGATAGTACCTTACAACCTGGAGCAAAACAGGCTTGCAAAGAAGAAGAAAAGGGCCATCATTGGAGCTGCCAAGACAATGATCAATGATCAGGATTTGTCGATGTTTCTCTAGACAAAAGCATGCAACATGACAATGCACATTCAGTTCAGGAGTCCTCGTAAGATTATTGAGGACAAGATTCTTGAGGCTGAAACAGTAAAATTTGTTTCTTATAAAAATAATTGGCATAAGTACGCCAAATAATCCATGAATGGATAAATATAATAATATATAATTGTTAAGATATGATATCACATTTATAATGTTTAGACTTTTATAAGCCCATTTGTACCTTTTCACGTAAAACATGACTCTTGAATTTTTAATTAATTATTAATGATTTTATTATTAACAATTAATATTAATATATTAATATTAATTGTTATATTATTATTATAAAGTTATATATATATATTTTATATAACATTGCCTTCTCCTTAAAGGAAGCTTTGTCCTGAAAGCTTATTGAAGCCAAAGGTTATCTCTGCTTTGCTTGAAACGTCATCTCTAGATCATTTCTTGAGTACTTGCGATACTTGATGAAATGAGACGATACGAGTTATGAATTCCAAAGAAAAAATGTCGCATCATCTCTAATGTGGTCCATCCTATATCTATCTTCATCGAAGCTATTTGATCGCTTTGTGGGAGGAATCTTCATGTCTGTGGCTTAGTATGTTGATTTGATGTTCTTGATTGTCTGACATCATAAGTCCACTATCCATGTTCATTTTGACCCTATCGTTGGTCAAAATGACGTTTATAATTGGGATGTCGATAAGGAGTTCTTGTTATTTGTTTTTTTGCTGTATTAACTTCTTTTTGAACTGTGTCGATGATTGATTATGTATTTGTTTCTTCTTCCTCAACTTGAATTTGTTTTCCGGAGAGTATGGATGCTTCCTTCTGAATTTGCGCTACATTGTTCTCTAATAGATTATTATTACTCTGAAACTTCTCAAACCTTTCATCTTGCGACTTTTTGTCCTCTTTTAACTTTTTGATTTATTCCTCTAGTTCTTGATTAAAATTCCTTAGACGTTGGTTTTCTCCTTGCTTTTCTAGTATTCTTCTTTCGAGGTCTTCATTGGAATGTTCCATCTTCTGACTATTTTTTTAGTTTCTTGATTTCCGTAAGTAATGTCTTGTTATGAATTCTTAGTCGAAATACTTCTTTGGTATTGCTCGCTAGTTTTCCATTGATTTTCACAATTTCTAACTTGTGCTTATTTTTAGGGTCGTCATACTTTTGTAGGAGTTCTTCCTTCTATTGTTGATGTTGACATATCTCTGATTCTTGACCTTTTGGCTTTCTCTGGATTTGCGCCAATTCATCATCTTTGTCCATTATAAGCTTGTTTAAATGCTTTGTCTTCTTCTAAATCGTTATCACTTCTATGCAGTGATTCTTCGTTATCTTTGAACTTTTTGATTTTGTCCTCAAGGTCTTCGTTGTGATTTTTTAATAGAGATATTTCTTCATTCTTAACTGATAACAATTTCTTGATATCTTCATTAGCTTCTTCGAGTTTTTTATTTTGATCTTTTAAGTGATGATTCTCTTGTTCTATCAACTTATAAAGAATGATCTGCTTACTCATCTCAAATTGTGGATAAATTTTATTGCTTTCTTATAGTATCCTAATTCACTTTCCAGTTTCTATGATTGCATTTGTGAGCTACATTGATTGTCTTTCATAATAAAATATTTACCACATATTGAACAAGAGCGATTTCCATCCATAAAAATGTTGGATATTGGAATTCCATTTTGCAATAAGGACACTTAGTCCAATATTTAGATTTATATATCGAATCCATAATTTCTTCAACAAATCCACAATTGGCTTCAATGACTTTTCAATATCTACTGAGGCTTGATTTCCGCACTTTTTAATATATTATTTAACATTTTGGCATTTCTTCTCTTCCCTTTTTCCAAAACATTTTCCTTGACAATTTATAATAATAATAATTTTTTCGATAATAATAATATTATAGATTTAAAAAAAATTGAATAGGATTGGCGTGAGTGTTTTTTGGTATAGATGAGAGGAGGGCAAATAGAGTGAGAGGATGGAAGCGACTGGTGGAGGGCGGATTGTGGAGTTAGGTTGAGCAGGGGGAGTAGAGTTGCAGGCCTAGAGGAAGATGGTAGCAGTTGTGAGCACGGGTTGTGGTGGCGTGGCATGAGGGTTGGTTGTGGATTAAAAGCAAAGTAAGGAGAAGGGGGCAGACTTGAGATCGCAAGAGAGTTGCATAGATGTAGAGGGATGAAAACCGGGAAAAAAATGAAGGTGTATGGGGAAGAGGGGGGACACGCAGGTATTGCGAAGGGAGGGCGCGGTAGAAGGGAGCAGTGTGGGCCAGAGATGGAAGGAAGCGGGTGGGTGCATAGAAAATGGGAGGCATAGTGTGATGGAACGTAGTGAAGGTGAGGAAGGTGGGAGCGTTGTGGGAAGGAACTGGGCTGAAGGAAGGACGCGAGGGTAGGGAAGATAGGTGTGGGGAAGAAGCTATGAGGGAAGAGATGTGAGGGAGTTGGCACGAGGGAGTTTTTGTGTGGCTCGTGGGCAGTGTGCGAGCAGAATGTGGCGTGGCTACGCTGGAGGGAGCTGGACATGGCGAGTTCAGTCACAGGATAAGGAGATAGGGCAAGGTTGGGGGTGCTGCAAAGGGATCTGAGTGTATGGCTGCAAGGGACAGTTAGGCACAGGAGATGGGAAGATTGCGAGGGTGGAGAGGACGACGTGGGCATGGAGGGCACAGGAGGGAGAAAAATGCAGATGTGTTGGTGGAAGTGTACGCGCAGGGTGTTGAGGGAAATGAGGGACAAGTGATGGGGTTGTGTGAGTTGGTAGACGGGCTATAGAAGGTGAGATTTGTAGTAGAGTTTTTCTTCAGAAAATCTAAGTATAGATGGCTAAAGCTTATGTCAGATTAAAGATCTGGTTTCAAGGAAACCTTGAGAGTGGGCTACAAGTCGAAGATCAGCTAAAGCCTGAGGCATTCATATTTTTTAATGTTATATTATTATTATAATGTTATATATATTTTTTATATAACAGAAGCATTCATAGAAGTGAGACCAGAGATTGGTCACTTCATATCTTCAGGTGTCTGGTGTATGTGCATGTAGGATACAATGAGACTTCAAAGGCATAGTATACATCCCATCACTTGGGACAATAGTGGTAAGGAGAGATTTTCGGTTTGATGAGAGTCGAGCCTTGTGGAAGTCACGCGACACCACGCCAATAATGGTAAATGATGAAAAGCGAGAGGCTCTGAAGGTTAAGGAGAGACCAGCAATGGTAGGCATAGCGACTTAGTCTTCAATTTGGGAGGAAAGTTGTAGTCTCCTTCCACTTTTGTCATGAGGAGCCTGAGATGGCTAGAGCAAACACTAAGAGATTTTGAGGAGCATCTGAAGGCTCCTAGGAGTTCTTTCAGGCAGAGCAGACCACAAAGACAATTTCCAAGTTACATGGCACCCATGAGTGACATCATTGATTGTGAGCCTACTAGTGTTGAGGAGGCAACAGGCCATCAGGGTGGGACGCCATCATGAAGAATGGTGTGTGGGACATTGTTCTGAGGCTAGAACGGAAACTTGTGGTGAGTTCGAGATGGATCATTAAGATCAAGCATGCTGCGGATGGCAGTGTGGAGAAGTACAAGGCGAGGTTCATGGCTAGAGGATTCTCCTAGAAGGAGGGAGTAGACTATGAGGAGACATTCGCTCCAATAGCCAGGTATACTTCTATAAGGAAGAGGTGTACATTGAGCAACCTTGAGGCTTTGAGGTACGTTGGAGAGATTCTCATGTATGCAAGTTGAAGGAAGCATTATACGAACTCAAGAAGGCACCAAGGGCATGGTACACGAGGATTGATGGGTATCTGTTGGCTATGGACTTCATCAAGAGTGAGGTGGATACCAACTTGTATTTTACACTTGTTGGAGATGATCCACTCTTCTTCATAGTCTATGTGGATGACATATTCCTTACAGGATCAGAGAAGCTCATTCAGAGGTGCAAGAGAGATCTAGCTTCAGAGTTCGAGATGAAGGACATCAACATGATGCACTACTTTTTAGGATTGGAGGTGTGGCAAAGTACAGGTGACATTTTCCTAAGACAAGGAAAGTATGCAGTCGATATTTTGAGGAGATTCAGGTTGGAGGATTGCAGGCCTATGTCTACACCTATGATCACCACTCTAAAGAAGCTTGATGCTTCTAAGTCATAATAGGTTCATTGACGTATCTCGCCAACACTAGGCCAGATGTTTACTTTGATATGAACACCCTGAGCCAATTTATGGTGGAGTCGAGGAGGGTTCATTGGGTTGTAGAAAAGGATATGCTAAGGTATCTGCAAGGTACAGTGTAGTATGGATTAAGGTATGTCAAGAGCAGTAGAGCGCAGTTTCAGGGCTACACAGACTCAGACTGGGAAGGGAGTGCAGAGGACAAGACAAGCACCTCAAGGTGTTGCTTTAGCTTTGAATCAACAATGATTTCATCGTTTAGAAGGAAGCAAGCGACAATGACATTTAGTTTAGTTTAGGACGAGTACATGGCAGCAAGTTTGGAGAACTGTGAGGCCATTTGGCTTCACAAGATCCTCACAGGTTTATTTCGTAAGGAGTTGGATCCTACGATGATCCACTGTGACAATCAAAGTTACACAAAACTCTCGAAGAATCCAATGTTTCATGATAGGTCCAAGCATATAGAGATCAAATATCACTTCATCGAGGACAAAGTTCAGAAGGGAGTTGTAAAGCTTCAGTATATTTCCACATATGAGCAGATTGCAAATATTTTCACCAAGGGTTTAATGAAGGACAAGTTTGTGTTCATCAAAGATAAGTAGGGGCTGGTGCAGAACTCCTTCCTCGCTAGGACGGAGTGTTGATGATTATAGCTTGGACATGAGCTTTTGCATAGCTAGGTGTCAAGCATGTAGAAGTTGTCCATTTGCTCTTTAGGTACTGGCTTGATTATTGCAATGTCCTCATCTGATTAGGCATTGAGGACCAAAACCGCTAACCTATGTGATTCCTGTGGGTTCGAGCGGTTACTGATAGTTAGGGAATCATCTAAGGACTGATGCCATCTATAGAAAATCTAGGGCATCAATATGTTATCACCATTAGGTCAAGAAGGGTCACCAGGGCCAAAGGCCACCATCATGCATGCCATCTAAGCATTATTTAATGATGCATGCACACATTTAAGTCTCCATGCGCATGCATGCAAGTCAACTGCAAATTAAAAATTAAAGTGACCTAATTAGGTCAAAGGTTAGGGTTTTCGCAGTTGAAAGTTATAAAAGGAAGATAAAGTGAAAGGAGACTTACTTTTGATGATTATTATTTTGGAGCTCTTGAATAGCAGCACGGCAGTTGGGGTTGGAGACGACGTCTTCAGCTAGCGGGGTTTCGGTAATGAGATATCTGCCCTAAGTCTCATTCAGGGTAAGCCATACAGGTTCAGCATTTGCCCTTCCATTTATTCATAGTTATCCAGTATACGGCAGAGATTGTTGCAGGGGCACGTGTGCAGCAGTAAGGGGTTTTCAGCTGGAAAGCCCTAATCATTCGTTGAGTCTTCAGATCTCAGTTTACCTTCGAAACCCAGGCACCATTCTCATCATCGACATCTTACTCCAGTACCCGATGATTATCAGATCCGATCGTGCTCATCCTGAGTAGTTATTAGCCATTTCGGGATCAAAGGGGCGTGAGTAGCTGCACCTCTAGAACAATTCGCTAGCCTGCCTAGAGATCTCAGAATTTCTGCATGTGCCAGGCATTCTCTCCGACACGGGAAGGCTATCAGTGTTGCAAATCAGCAGCTTCATCGGACACCTCCTTCACTGAAAACGTCACCCTTAGCTGATTGGGGGTTCGTGCTGCTGGGATATCACTAGAAGTAGAAGATACCAGTTCATCTCCAATTCAGCGCTTGATGCATGCATACTCTCTCAAGAGCAGTCCAGCCAGCTTATCAGTGGTAAGTGTTCATTCTATCATACAAACCCTAACCCTAATTTTTGCTATAAAATAGGGAATTTTGCATCGCAGTTTGCATGCCCGGTTGTATCCGCATATTTGCATAGAATTAGAAAATATCGGGATTTGGGATATTAAAGTGGTATCAGAGCTATCTTCTTGGCCAGCTGTGGGCTTAAGAAATGAGAAATAAATGAATACAAAAGGAGACCCTTTTGTAACCTATAGGAGAAGAAAGAGTAGATACACAGGGGAATTTGAGGATATCCAACTAGAGGATATCAGCTCAAACATGGAACAAACAAGTATACACTCTGATAAGGGAAAAGAAACGGGAGAAGAGGAGGACAGGATGGAGTTTCGCAACTTAGTATCTGCATTGCAAGACTTAGCCAAAGGGCAAAAAGATGTACTCAATGCAATCAATAGATTATCTGCGAAACCAAAAATAGGTATCAACAGTACACCTCCCTCACCGATAGATCAAGGATCTACAAGCAGCAGTGGAAAGGTTGCGCACACTAATATATAGAATACACCGCACATATATAGCAGACCTTCCAACAGGCCTACCATGCCTCACTTCTTGGCAGATACAGTAGGTGGTCCAGTCATGCAGGTAGAACCTAGCGAACCTTTTGGGGCTTATTTGCAGGAATACATAGACTTAGGGGATGAGTTTCATGCTGCCATGTCTTTTTCGGATTTCTGCAACATGAAGAGTAGGAACAGGCCCAGGAATTTCAACAAGGGATTCAATCACGACTATGAGTTGCAGAAGACCTTGGGCAGGTTGACCATCCCAAACTTTAATGGGACTCGCGGAGGTTCAGCGAGGATATGGGTTCAAAAGTTGGATACCTATTTCCAACTCAATCCCATGGCAGAGACAAATGCCGTTAAATTGGCTACACTCCACCTGGACGGAGAGGATCACGAGTGGTGGTACCACGGATTGGTGACATTGGGTCACAACACCATACACTCCTAGGGTGAGTTCACTCAGAAGCTCATGGAGCGATTTGACAGGAAGGATCTAGAGATACATTTCAGGGAGTTGGCTCAACTCAAACAGACAGGTAGTGCAGAAGCCTTCATCTCAGAATTCCAGAGGATAGCGGTCATGGTAACAAACGTGTTAGAGAGCAGGTTGACTATGTTATTCACTGAGGCCCTAACAGAGCCACTACGGGGATGGGTGAAAGCCTACAAACCCCTCACTCTGCAGGATGCCATTAGCAAAGCCAGAGATCTACAAGATTCAGTCCCCAAGAACAGGTTCCCGCTCAAAACCAACTTTCCTATTAGGGACAACGACAAGAAACCTTTCCAGCAGGATGTTCCCAAGAAAACGTGGTTAGACGAGGACACTAGAAAAGACTTGAGGAGGAAGAAACTATGTTTCACGTGTCAGGAACCATGGGTACCAGGACACAGGTGTGTAGGGAAGGCGAAGGCTCACTACATCGAAGTATATTCGGACAGTTATGAGGATGACTATGAGCAGGAAGCCACAAAAGAACTACGGGCAGCTGAGGAAGAATCACACCAGGGTGATACACCAGAGGGAGTCATTGCTACATTATCTAAAGTACCAAGATTCCATACTCTCAGGGTCAGAGGAGTAGTACAAGGTCACAGATGAGGAGTATTGAATGATGGGGGGGCAACTCACAATTTCATTGACTCCGCTTGGGTAGCCAAGAGAGGTATTCAGGTTGAGAAGCTCGAAGGATTCACTGTAGCAGTAGCCGGGAACTCCAGCATGGAGTGCAACTACTGGATTCCAAAAATGAATGTCGCCTTAGGTAACTATCAGATGACAGATTCATTCTATGTAGTAGATGTATCAGATACTCATGTAGTATTGGGTGTTCAGTAGCCTTATTCCATAGGGAAATACACTATAGACTATAGGGCAATGGAAATGGAATTCCAAGGGCCAGACGGCAAACGGGTAGTTTTGAGGGGCATGAACACTTATTCCCCAAAACTGGTCTCGTCACAAAGAATGGAGGCAGTACTCCGACAGGATGATATAGAATGGGCTACAAAATGTTTGGTCACCTTTAGGAAACCCCCAGAAACCAGCACACAACACCCAAGTGACATTCAGGCCTTGCTACAGAAGCATGAAAAGGTTTTTCGAGACCTTCCATCAGGTAGACCGCCAGACTGAGGCTTTGAACACATTATTGAGCTAGAGGAAGGGACACAAGCAATCATCACCACTCCTTACCGGCATCCCAAAAGATACAAGGATGAGATCGAGAAAACAATCAAAGAATTACTGGAGCTTGGATATATTTGGCCCAGTTCTAGCCCCTTCGCATCCTCAGTAGTATTGGTTAAGAAGAAGGATGGTACATTGCGAATGTGCATCGACTATCGAGCACTCAACAAAAAGACCATTAAGAACAGGTATCCCATCCCTAGAATTGATGAACTCATGGATTAACTTCGGGGAGCCAAATACTTCTCCAAGATTGATCTTGCTCGAGGTACCATCAAATCAAAGTAAGGGACCAAGACATCTCCAAAACAGCTTTTCGCTGTCACTATGGTCACTATGAGTTGTTGGTCATGCCCTTCGGACTTACCAATGCTCCAGCCACTTTCCAGTCATGCATGAACCATACATTCAGAGTTCAGCTACGTAAGTTTTTGCTAGTATTCTTTGATGACATCCTGATTTACAGCAAAACATGGGAAGAGCATCTGAAACACCTGGACGAAGTACTGAGCATTCTAGAAGAACACTCGCTTTACGCGAAGATGTCCAAGTGTGAATTTGGCATAAAGGAAATGGTGTACTTAGGGCACATAATCAATGAGGAAGGAGTACAGGTTGACATAGAGAAAATCCGAGCTATCAGAGATTGGCCCGCGCCAAAAACAGTCACAAAATTGAGAGGTTTCTTAGGTTTGTGCACCTATTACCGACGGTACGTTAAGGGATTCTCCCAATTTGCAGCACCCCTCACAGATCTCACAAAGAAGGGAGCATTCACCTGGACAGACTTAGCACAGAAAACTTTTGAAGAAATGAAAGTTATTATGAGTTCCTGTCCAGTTTTAGCATTACCAGACTTCTCACAACCCTTTGTAGTAGAATGTGATGCCTCAGGGCAAGGGTTATGAGCAGTATTGATGCAAAATCATCACCCTATTGCATTTGAGAGCCGTAAACTGAAGAACTATGAGCGCCACTACTCCATATATGACAAAGAGATGCTAGCCATCTTACATGCTCTCACGAAATTCAGACAGTACCTGGTGGGCAGTAAGTTCAAAATCAAAACAGATCATAACAGCCTCAAATTTCCTGGAGCAGAAGGAACTGAATGAGCGCCAACAGAAATGGGTCAGCAAAATACAAGCCTACGATTTTGAGATCGAGTATGTAAAAGGTAAGAATAATGTAGTAGCTGATGCATTATCCAGGCTTCTCGCCTCACTATCTCTCAAGAGTATATCCACAGATTGGAGGGCACTTCTCTTAGTAGAATACTCCAAAAATAAATTCGCTTGCGAATTATTGGATGGACAAATTCAGGATGACAGGTACAGGATTGTTGATGACATCATCTATTAAAAGAACAGGATATACCTCGTCCCAAAATCCACGTTGAGGAAAAAGATCATACAGGTAGCACAAGACTCTCCATTATCAAGACATTAGGGTTTCTTGAAGACCTACAGACAAATCCGAGAGAGGTTCTCATGGAAGGGCCTCAAAGGAGAAGTTATGCAGCATGTATGGGAATGTAGCATCCGTCAACAGAACAAGATTGAGAACATCGATCCGGCAGGGTTGCTTCAGCCACTACCAATTCCAGAACAAAAGTGGGAAAGCGTCTCCATGGACTTCCTTACAGGATTGCCCAAGGTCCAAGGGCGGCATTGTTTATATGTAGTAGTTGACAGACTGACCAAGTTTGCACATTTCTTTTCTACATCATCATATTACTCTGCAGCTCAAGTAGCTTAGTTATTCTTCAGGGAGGTCTTCAAGTTACATGGGTTACCTAAGACCATTGTCAGTGATCGGGATAGCAGATTCACAAGTGCCTTCTGGCAGGAACTAGTCAAATTAGTGGAGACCGAACTGGCTACCAGCATGAGTTATCATCCCCAGAGCGATGGACAAACTGAAATAGTCAACAAATGGATTGAAGGATATCTGAGGGACTACGTAACAGGGCAGCAGCGAACCTAGATCAAATGGCTACACTTAGGAGAGTACTGCTACAATACTACCTATCACATGTCTATTAGGATGGCACCTTTTAAGGCAATATATGGCTATGAGGCCTTGGACTATGTAGATTTGGCATTTGGAGACAGTAGGGCTCCTAAGGCAAAGGATTGGATACGGGATAGTCAAGATATTCTTAAAATCTTGAAGGAAAACTTACAGACATCCCAGAATCAGCAGAAGTTATATGTAGACAAACACAGGATTGAGCAGAGCTTTGAGGTAGGGGATTTGGTATACTTAAGGCTCCAACCTTACAGACAATCTTCGCTTAAGAAAGAGCGGAAAAGTTAAAACCTCGCTTCTATGGACCCTACAGAATAATTAGGAAGGTGGGAGAGGTGGCATATGAACTAGAGCTACCACAGGAAAGTAAAACTCACAATATGTTCCATGTGTCCAACCTAAAAAAGACCCTTGGGCAACACATTGCTCCATCAACAGAATTACCTCCTTTAGATGATGAAGGACTACTGATACTGATTCCTGAATGGATCATACAGATTAGAGAAAGGAAACTCAGGAACAAGGTAATTAGGGAATACTTGGTTCAGTGGAAAGAACTACCTCCATAGGATGCCACATGGGAAGGTGAACAAGTATTGCAGCATCCCAGTTTGCAGTCGCTTGAGGACAAGCAATCTCAAGCGGTGAGGACAGTGATGTCCTCATCTGATTAGGCATTGAGGACCAAAACCGCTAACCTATGTGATTCCTATGGGTTCGAGCGGTTACTGACAGTTAAGGAATCATCTAAGGACTGATGCCATCTATAGAAAATCTAGGGCATCAATATGTTATCACCATTAGGTCAAGAAGGGCCATTGGGGCCAAAGGCCACCATCATGCATGCCATCTAAACATTATTTAATGATGCATGCACACATTTAAGTCTCCATGCGCATGCATGCAAGTCAACTGCAAATTAGAAATTAAAGTGACCTAATTAGGTCAAAGGTTAGGGTTTTCCCAGTTGAAAGTTATAAAAGGAAGATAAAGTGAAAGGAGACTTACTTTTGATGATTATTATTTTGGAGCTCTTGAATAGCAGCACAGCGTGCAGCACAGCAGTTGGGGTTGGAGACGACATCTTCAGCTAGCGGGGTTTCGACAGTGAGATATCTGCCCTAGTCTCATTCAGGGTAAGCCATACAGGTTCACCATTTGCTCTTCCATTCATTCATAATTATCCAGTATACAGCAGAGATTGTTGCAGGGGCAAGTGTGCAGCCGTAAGGGGTTTTCAACTGGAAAGCCCTAATCATTCGTTGAGTCTTCAGATCTCAGTTTACCTTCGAAACCCAGGCACCATTCTCATCATCAACATCTTACTCCAGTACCCGGTGATTATCAAATCCGATCGTGCTCATCCTGAGCAGTTATCAGCCATTTCGAAATCAGGGGGGCATGAGCAGCTGCACCTCTAGAACAATTCACTAGCCTGCCTAGAGATCTCAGAATTTCCGCATGTGCCAGGCATACTCTCCGACACGGGAAGGCTATCAGTCTTGCAAATCAGCAGCTTCATCAGACATCTCCTTCACTGAAAACGTCACCCTTAGTTGATTGGGGGTTCGTGCTACTGGGGTATCACCGGAAGTAGAAGATACCAGTTCATCTCCGATTCAGCTCTTAATGCATGAATACTCTCTCAGGAGCAGTCCAGCCAGCTTATCAATGGTAAGTGTTCATTCTATCCTACAAACCCTAACCCTAATTTTTGCTATAAAATAGGGAATTTTACATGGCAGTTTGCATGCCCGGTTGTATCCGCATATTTGCATAGAATTAGAAAATATCGAGATTTTGGATATTTGTAATGTCCTCCTTTCCCTAGGCATTGAGGACCAACCCGCTAACCTATGTGATTCCTGTGGGTTCGAGTGGGTACTGATAGTCAGGGAATCAGCTGAAGACTGATGCCATCTACAGAAGATCTAGGGCATCAATATTATATCACCATTGAGTCGAAGAGGGCCACCAGAGCCAAAGGCCACCTGCATGTATGCCATTTGAGCATTATTTAATGATGCATGCACCCGATTAAGTCTCCATGCGCATGCATGCAAGTCAACTGCAAATTAGAAGTTAAACTGACCTAATTAGGTCATAAGTTAGGGTTTTCGCAATTGAAAGTTATAAAAGAAAGATAAAGTAAATGGAGAAGATACTTATGTGATAATTGATTTGTGGAGTCGAATTGGAGAGCTCGGCGAGCTAGGTTGGGGTTGAGCGCATGCTCAGCTAACGGGTGTATTTCGGCAGTGAAAACTATCTACCCTAGTTCATCATCAGGTTACATTCAGCAGTTATTCCGGGAGGTTGATTATTCATCCAGCCAAAGGGTTTCACCATCACATCGTGTCACCGTGATCAGAGACAAAGCAAGCACATCATCCGGCCTCCCAGCAGCAGCTTATTTATTTGAGCTATATACGGGTATGTACATGCATTGATTTCTCCTATTTTATAGCATCTCCGTATTTTTCTAGGGCACATATTTGCATGCAACTGCATGCATGCAAAGTTCGGGGTTTGCTTTCCTATTATATCAGTTTGGGATATTACAATATCACAATTATTGAGTAAGTGACTTTTATATCTCTTTCCTAAGTTTAAATTAGGAAAAGCACATTATTAACTTAATGTTTGCTAATGACTAAAAAGTGAACTTAAGATTAAGTCACGGTTGTTGATCTTAAGTGAGGCTCAAGATCTAACTGTGTAGCATGGGTACCCGTACCCAAGGTTAAATAACATGGACTTGTACTAGTAACGGGTACTTGGGTACGTATGTCCCCTGTCGTACCCCTTAGTGGCTCCACGTACCTAAGACCCTGTTATAAAAAAACATGTACTTCCATGCTAAATGGTATGACGCACCCCGTGTTTCGGTACTTCGAGTAGGGTCGACTCGGCAAAAGTAAAATATGTCGGTGTTAAGAGAGAAAAAACACCTATTTAATCAGATAATTTAATTAAAAAAAGTTGAAACACTACCTCCAGTTATTATTGATGGGCAGGGGCCTCAACTTGAGAGTGATGCATATCTAGAGAGCTTGTTCATAGAGGACCTTAGTGATGTTAATGACATTGATCCTGAGGATGCTAATGACATGGCTTGAGGAAGCCAAATCAACTATCATATTCATTGTTTATTGCTTTGAACTTGCTATTTCATGATTGGAAATGCCATTAGGCAAATTTTGAATGTAGTATGACAATGGACTCATGGAGACATGGATATTTAATATTATTAATTATATAACTTCCAATCTTCCACTTGATATCTACTATGATTTATCAAATTTTATGTTTCAAATTTTCAATGTTAAGATTCATTTATTCAATGAATCATTGAATTATGAATCATGATTCATAATTTATAAAAAAAACTAAAATATGGATGTGACTGTGATATATATATAGTACCCTCGACGTACCCAAGTACCATGTTTCAAAAAGTGGCATCCCCTTCCTCGTCCCTGTACCCGTCCCAGTACTCGTACCCAAGTTTCCCGGCAACTTAGAGATCTAATCTTTGCCATCCATCACTTTGGAAATTAGGGGTTAGGGTTTTGGTTATTGAGATGCTATAAAAGAAATCCTAAGGAGAGGAGAAAGACACACAAGATCATTAAATCACTTTCAGAAAGAGATTTTTTGAAGAGAAGAATGAGAGACTCAATGGTTAAGGAGAAGAGAAAGATTTTGCACAGAGAGAAGATCCAAGGCAGGAGAGACAGGTCTATCTTGTAGAGGGTTGATATGTATAGTGATGCAAAGGGTCGAAAGGCTGATGCAGGGGTCGTACGAAGGTGATGCAATACGAGTGACGTAGAGGGCCGATCTGATGACGCAGAGGGCTAAAAGACTGACCCAGGGTGTTGTATGGGTGACATGGGGTCGTACTGTTGACAAAACCAACCATAAAGTGTGACGCAAGGCCGATTTACCTTGTGGGTGATTTACTCCAGTGTGCAATTTTCTGAAGGATTGAGTCACTGGTTCCTTATTGTAATTTTATATTTTCTTTGTGAGCTAATAAAAGAACATTGAATGTTGTTTTTCCCATCAAGATTTTACACAGTGAATAACTATGTCAAATGTGTGAATGATTTCCTGTTTATTTATGTTGCATTACAGGTTAAAAATATCAAGTATTTATGTTTATAATATTTTAGTATAAAAAAAATATAGATAGCAAAAATCAGAATTTGGTATTGAGTAAAAATTTGACATTAACGTTGCCCCACTAAGTCGTTGGGCAGAAACCACTATGCTACCTAGTGCCCATCTATTGGTGATGGTCCAATATTTCCATTTTCTAAACCACCTCCCCCGAGCCATTACTACCTCCCCCATTGAAAATCAAAACCATGTGGGAGCTCACCAAAGAGAAACGTACTTCGCCTTGAGACACAGTGAGAGTTCCCCCATAGG
Source organism: Pseudotsuga menziesii (assembly GCA_001517045.1). Lineage (NCBI taxonomy): Eukaryota > Viridiplantae > Streptophyta > Pinopsida > Pinales > Pinaceae > Pseudotsuga > Pseudotsuga menziesii. Next base: position 231,635 of record LPNX010201938.1, read on the forward strand.
AATCACCAAGGTGCGTAGGCTCCACGTGCACCAATCCATGAATGACACATGGCCCCGCGCTCGGATGACGTCAGGTGAGGTCACCTCCAAGCCTCCCACAACAATCATGCGCCACTTGTCAAATTCAAATTTTGGGGTCGTTAAAGGGGAGAAACATTCTAATGGTGCTCATTATGTTCTTGGACAAGAAGAAGCGCCATGCCAACTCCTCACCCAAGAATCCGTCACACAATGCCTACTTGCTAGCTCAACCCTCTGCTAACCTGGTAGTTCTATTTTCACCATCCCTCTGTCACTGTGTTATCTTAAAACCATAAACGAAAGTTACCATGTCGTCCTCATTTGAGATGAAAACCCCAACGCCAAAGGAAAGAGTAACACCGTCGATGACAACCTCACTGAGCACGAGTATGAAGTCTTTAACACAATAGTCTCCTTCCCAGACCTACAGTGCCAGATATCCAAGGAAGAGGCCAATTATGCAACAGGCCAGGATTCCTATCACTTATGGGAGACCAACCTCGCCCGGGCAATTTGCCCACTAGCTGTCCACTTCCCTAAGTTTGTCACCTGGTGTACAGCCAATTACTCAACTAAAAAGCAGGTTGTATTCTCTAACGCCTTCACAACTCTGTACATCATCTCTAAAGGCACCCTGCTTCAAATGATTTGTGTTTTAGACCATCCAACCATGCAACCCCAAGACGATGACGTCCTGCCCATTTCATACCAAGTTCTAAAACTCTCAAAAAGGAACTGTATTTTAGCAAAGCAACTCAATGAAGGCATTATAGTTCCAACCGTCCCACCTCCCTATAAATCCTCCATGCTCCCAAAAAGCCCAAGAAAGGCCTTAGCCTTGATCTGTGTTGTACTAGGGTATGACCATGATGAAGAAGTAGATGACATACTCCTAGGATTCCTAGCCACCTTGACCCCAACAACAGGTGTTATGCCCACCGGGTTTGATCTAAGCTGGTTTTAAGCATATACTATCCATGCGCAGCTTGAAGATTTCCATACCACAGAGTGCTACAAGTATCCATCATATATGTTCTACATGTTCATGTACTAGAACTCAGCATACTTCAAAGAGCTAGGTTTAAACATAAGGGATCAGATGGAGAGGCAACTACCAACCTACAAAGGGATAAATATGGTCCTCAAACATACGAGGAACCAGGGCTTTCAAGCCTTTGCAGACAAAGTCATGAACATCATCTACTTTATTATGCACAATGAGGCACGACCAAGGATGTTCCCCCTATACAATGAACTATTACAGTTGAGTCATAATACTAGAACAGGTGATTGTTTCATCTATGAGAACCACACCACCATCGGGGTATATGTGTTTGAAGAGGAACCATATCTGCTACTCGCATTTTTTACTCGCAGAGTATTTGACCTGGAGTACATCAAACTGGGGTTCCTGTCTAATCAACTATATTTTGCTAAGCTAAAACACCCCATCACATTCAAGCATAGTTTTAAAAATCGATGAAATCATTTCAGAATCGGTCGATTCACCGAGTTGGAAGCAAACCGAAACGAATCAGTCTAGAAATCGGCTTGGTCGACCGGTTTGGTACCAAACCGGTCAGATCGACCAATTTATGTAACAAATCAGCCAATTTTTACTCTCGGACATGGTGGGTCTACAGACTTGAATAACACATAAATTTCACTGTTTGCTTTGTTTTTTCCTAACCTAACTGTTATCACCCGCCTTGTAGTTGCATGTGTGAGGTGGATCCAGGATGGATGGTAGAGGGGCAAACAACTAAGGGGTGGAACCACGACAGCCTAGACTCCCAAATGGATGGTCGTCACACCAATCAAGGCAGCCTTCACTTTATGTTATCCTAGTCCAAGACGACAATGGGGGACACCCAGATCTGCTCCCGATAGGAGAGATCGAACCTAGACACCAGAAGAAGATCAGATGCGGCTTTAGGGTACTTAAGGTGCAAGGTAAATGGAAACCCTAGCTCTACGGTTAAGGTACTAGCAACTGATGGAGATGACCACTGTCTTGGGAAACGTAATTGTGACAGGGTGAGCAAGAACAGAGTTGGGACTGCCTAGTACCAAGAGGACAATCTCAGTGAAAGATAGGTGACTTGAGTTATCAGTAGGTGTTGGCAAAAGGAATAGAAGTGAGGTCAAGTTGGGGCTAACGCTAGCTAGGAGATCAGTGCCTTGTGTGTATTGGGCAATGGAGTCAGCAACAACACAACGTTTCAGTGAACACACCTGGGAGACACCTTGATCTACAAACCCAAAAAGTAGTTGGTCCGGAAAAGCTAAGGTACAAGAAACCCAGCTCAATGGATGGCTAGCGCTAGGGCTTAGGAGGATAGATCTGCAGTTCTAGGGTTACCTGGAGGCTAATGGCTCAGCGTTGAAGGAGAGAAGAGGTTAGGGTGACCTGATCTACAAGCCCAAATCAGAAACTCAGCAGAAAAATCAGATCTGGAAAAGTCAAAATCTGATGAAGGGGGCTAGGAGGCCAAAAACCAATTTTTTAGATCTAGGGCAAACCGGAAAGAACTAGCTCAGTGTTGGGGGTGTTCTAGAATGTTCGAGACCCAATCTATCTGTCTATCTTGTCAGATTTCATAAAAACTCACTTCCGGAAAAGCCTAATTTTCAGTGAGGGCGCTAGGGCAGTTTCAGTCAATTTTTCAGATCTAGGTCAAATGGTCAAGCAAATGGACAACGTTGGGGTTGATTTAGGCTGTGTGCGACCCAATCTATCCGTCCGTGAAGTCAAAATTCAGAAAAACTCAAAACCCTAGCAGGTCAATTTTTTAGTGGGGAGTTATGCAGTTTTTTGCTTAAAAATCAGATCTAGGTCAAACTGTGAGGAAATTGACCAATGTTTCAGTTGATTTGATGAAGGGGAGGCCCAATCTATGAAACCCAGAAATGGTTTGGCAAAAGATCGTACTATTCCCAAGTTTATTATTTTTTAGGGTTTTTAGTGCTTTAAGAGTTTTCAGAAAAAGTTGAAAAAAAGCAAGGTACAATGGAATAAGATCTGAAAAAGAAGAGACTTACCTGCTGGATCTTACCTGGAAATGCTTATAGAAGTTTGTAACAGTGACGATCTTTGTTATCCCGATCAATTCTGGAAGATCCCCATGATTTCTATGGCATATGCAAGCTCCAAGCCACCAATGCGCCCCCTACCCTGCATGAGCAAAAGTCAACCATATCAGATTTGCTAATACAAGATAAAGAAACTGAATGCTACAAGATAGTAAAATGAAGTAATCATAGATCACAATGAAACTAATGAAAACCCCCTGATCCAAGACGAAGAGAACCGAGCGTGTTGAGGTCCCCCCTACAAAAACGCTCCAGCCAAAACGCCCTCCTGTAGACAAAACAATGATAGCCACGAAAAATATAGATCTAACGAGAATTTCCACAATGCTAGGAAGTTGAAGACTAGCTAATCACCATTTGAGAACACCAAATGCAAAGCAGATCCAGAAAAATTTTCACAAAAAAAGTCTTTCTATTATTTAGATCCAAGAGCCAAAGACCCCTTACAAATGAGAAGCTCTCTCCTTTAAATAGAAATGAGAGAACCTCTATCATAACCAAATCCTAACAACTTTCAAAACGAGTGGCTAAGATTAAAAGATGAAATGTTCTAATCAATGGTTGAGATGAGCTCAACATACAACACATGGATCAATATAACCATAATTTACCAAAGTGGACTAAACCACCCAAATAAAAGTAACCCACTCAACAAGAAATAAATGAAAGCACATGGTGGGTCCAAGGAGTGTTTGACTAACTGCCTCTAGGTGTCCCCATGGCACAATAAATAATATAACATTTAATTCTTTGACTTTTGAGCCTCCTTGAGGAAATCGTGAGCCTCCAAAAAGAGCTCCAGAAAATAATAAAAAATGCCCAAAAATAGGTGTGGGCCCAATCAAGAGCTGCAACTGCTGGAGAAGGTGTGGAGGACATCACTTTCATCATCATGACTCATCCCATGTCATTTCCTTGCCTCAGTAGCCCAAATCGATTTCTTCAATAGCCATTTAATTATTTTTTAATCTGCCTCGAGAAACGTGATCCTGCCAAAACAGCCTCCTAGGGTGCCTGTGTTGTCAAACTGAGCCCACCATGCTCTCTGGGATGGGGGTACAATGGTACAAACAAGTGGCTACACCCCCCTATGCCCATACAACGCCCTAGGAGATCCAACTGAAACATCTCCCTGCTAAAAAATATCAATCTGTGAAGAAAAACTGCATCAGAAAGGCAAAATGAGCCTGATCACATCTGTAAGTGCCCAGAACTGGAACTAAACTATCTCATTAGACTTGGAAAGCCCAAATCCATCTAAGGTGTATACTCATACCCCTCATAGGTCTCTATCTGATCATCAATCATATCCAATAAACAATATAACCATCTGTGAATAATCAGACACCAATAATAACTCAGACTATATCCATCCGCTGCAAGTGTTAAAAAGGTTAAGACATGCTCTACAACTCATTCAAGTAACAATCACAACAAGTAGCATTCATTTTACTGGCGGTACATCAACCAATATATATATAAGGTTTTATTCATTATTACTCAGACTTAGACTTTCAAGACTATACTCACTTCATAACTGTAGCCAATTTGCTAGTGAAGGGTGAAGGGTGGAAATGACAAGGCTAAGGCAAAGGATGACTTCCTACTCAACATCATGACACTTTGGACAAGGAAAGGGGATACTCACTATAACCAATGTCAGACAAACAACAACACAAGGAATGGCAGTGCCTCACAAATGGGTGAGTTGTTTAGAGAGTGCTTATTCAAATTAGGCATCATGTCTACATCAAGCTTGATCCAAGTTCATTTGGATCATCATTTTTATTCCATGGCCTTTTTGGCCTATATGACCCTTTTGGGACTTCACCAGTGCTTAAAAGCACAGCTAATCGTAGCTTTTATCCGGGACATATTTTATAAGGTCAGCATATTTTTTATCATTGCTTTTTGGACCTTTTCTTATACTCTTCAAGGAGTATTTTAGCACTTCATTGCTCTTGCCCTCTTTACATATGTTAAGAAACACAGTTTTACAATTTTTATTTTTCATAGGCTCATATTCAATAATTTCAACACAGGTAGTACATGAGCTTTCAATTTTAGCCAACAACATCTCAAGTGACTAGGGGGAATTATGCACACTACCAAACATCGAGACAACCGACCAGAATGATTTAGGCATACTATCCAACTTACCAAAGGCAAGTTTCGTAACCAACTCAGAGCCAAGACACAATATAAACAGGGAAGCTTGTCCAACAAAAGTTCTAGCGGGGAAAAAGATCCTCCATGTCATAAGTCAAGAAATCAGTCGGGTTGAAAACTAAACTGGAAGGTAATGGATGGATGAAGACAATGAATGATGGAGCCAACACTAGCAATCCAAAACAATGGCGGGAATGACTACCTCTATTCTCTCTAAGGAGGGTAAAACCAATGAGTATAGATCAAGAACTTCCAAGTCTAAGTAGGGACATAAATACATAGTACAATATACAACCAAGTACATATAAATATGACCGCCAGATCATGATACCACAAGTTAATACATGTCACAAGAATCAGTATAAGAGCAATAATAACCATAACACAATATACAATGCTGAGTCATAACCATGCAATATAATCCATCTGAGACACCGTCTGTCCAATGAGAAAGAACTGACATAAAACTGGGCATCAATGACTACTCTGAAAATGACATAAATGGCTACATCGGTCCTCAAATCTGAGTGTCTTAAGATTCAATCCTGACATGGGAGAGTACAATAGTCCACTAATATAATCATGATCTATAAAAAATGCTCATCTCAGCATCTCATATGTAAGAAATCTGGCTGAAAAATAGAATATGGTAACCTGGCTACTATATATGTGATAACACTAACCTAACCCTAGGACCTAACTCTACTTAATGAACCCCCCCACCCCTCACTCTCTATTTCCTTACACCTATTCCCTATTCTCATTGTGGAGCAACGCTGCAACAGCAGCAATTTGCAAATAGTGTGACTGTGTGAGTGAGGGGCAACCATGGGGACAATCGACTATATAGTATGTAGTTGATGATGTATGACAGTCGGCTATGTAGTATGCAGTTAACTATCTAACATGTTTTTTGGACTCTACAGGCCATATAGCCTATAGGTAACCTATAGGCCTCATAGATTATGTATTTTGTTCCAGTCCCAGTCTCCTAGATATGTATTCCATAGTACACTTTGTTGAATTTTAAAATATTCACTCTTATATGGTATATACATGAGCAAACTTTAGATATTTTGTCTCTAATGCTTTGGAATCATGGATTAAAATCTTGAAAATGTTGTTTTTCTTTAAAATTTAAATGTTTTAAATATTCAAATCGACCGATTTATGACCAATTCATTACCGATTCCAATTCTAATTCTAAGTTGACCCTCGACCAATTCCGAGTCCGATTTCGATTTTTAAAACTATGCATTGAAGTTGCCTAAAGAGATAGGCCCTTTCCTAGTTAAAACAAAAATGCTATGTCAAATGTGGAGAGAATGTTGAAACAGTTGAACTTGGCCAAAGGAGAAAGATGGGCCTATGAACCCCATCAAATGATATCAAAGAGAATGGAGAATAAAATCTCAGCTTATAACCATAGGCCTCACTCAAAGTGCGAGAAGATAGCTAACCTCCCTTCATGGGAGAAAGTGAGTACCGTTCTAAAGGTTGATACAAACAAATCCACCAAGGGGATACAAGAGAACCAAGTAGGAAGTTAGCCTATACTAATCTACACCACATAGAAGACACAGGATGGCACCAAAAGAGCAGCTTCAAAGGTCCACATAGATATGGATATTGATGAAACTAAATCAAAGCCAACAATCAAGAAGGCTAAACAAGGCAAGAAGCAGATTCAAAGCAAACTTTAGTAGAGCACATGCAAGTAGAAGGTTTAGCTAGTGAATAAAAAATAACAAAACAACTAGGGGCAAGTGAAAAGTTTCCACCTAACACTGTAGGACACTTCTATTCAATACTGTTGGGCACACAGGAGCCACAACAAAGCTCCTCCTCCATAGGCTCTATCAAAGAGCAACCAACTTTGTACTCACGTTACATTAGCGTTAGAAAGCAAAATTAAGGAGCATAAAAAGTTGGTAGATCCATTAAAGAACAAATTACTGTTAGTGGCAAACCACAAGTAGCGCACTTTCAAGATGGCGATCTCGGAGCCCAAACCTCAAGCTAAAAGCTATGGTGATTATAAGGAAACCGAGTACACCTTCAACTTTGGAAAATCCAGTCCCCTAATAGAGTTGATTTCTACAAACAATCTAGTGACTTATTATGCAAGGATGTCTTGCAATCTTCAGCGAATGTGAAAAGGATGCACTTGGCTCTCCAAAAAATTGAAAAGCAATTTAAGGCAGAGAAAGTGGCCACCAAGGCTAAACAAATTACTATTAAGGAATTGGAGAGCAAGATTGTCACCTTGGGGGTTAACCCAAATGACTCCACCCGCGTACAATCACTTTTGCAGCAGAAGGACAATGAGATTGTTGTGCTTAAAAAGAAGCTCCACTTCCTACATATAAAGCATGTACATACTCTTGAACTAGCAACACTAAAGGAAGAGAAAGACGAGCTACATTAGAACATGATGCAAGAGCATCATGGCATGCCAGCAATGTGAGTTGGTCACATGTTGTGGCATATTTTTGGTTTTGCCGAGTCATAGTCTGTTAGCACTGATAGAAATAATTGTGGATCATGAATCCCTGTGTGGAGATCAACCCGCATTCTGTTTGTTTTAAACAGGGACGTTTCATCATGCGTTATAGTGGTTTGTTTTTCGGTTACAGAACCACTCAGTGATGGGGGTAACAGTTTAGGCTAAATAGGCAGAATAGAGAAGTAGAGCGGGTTCTGTTCTTCAGTTATGTTCTTCTGGGTAGAATCCCATTTGCAGAGAGACGGACAGACTTGCGTCTGGTTCTGCTTGTAAATATTTTGAGAAGACGAAGAAAGGCGAGCCGAGTGGTGTGCATGTGTGTTTGCTTAATAGGAAGAGTAGCTATGTGTTTGCAGTGTTATTGGCCTCTATGCATTATTTGTTTGAACTGTGTGTTTGTGCATAGCCGACTTCGGCGATTTTCTGAATACTTGGGTATTTCTGTAAAATGGTTGATTCACACATTAATTCGTTGTTTGAACAGTTGAAATAGATCGTGGATGCATGCATAGAAGGGTTAGGCTAATTACTCTTCAAATTTGCAGGCTAGATTGATCGATTCCATGATCAATCGACGCAGCGCACAAGTTTTCTGCCTTAACCAGTTTATTGCTGAGAATGAAAGGTGGAGATCGAGTCCGCAGACAGAGATCTGACGGTCCAGGAGGGATGTGCAACGGAAGTTGCGAAGGCAATAACAGATCTACAAAGATCTGTGAGATCCGCGCCAAAGGGTAGATTGATGGTCGTGGAGGAGGCCGCAAAGATCTGGCTGTCGGGAGAGTTGCAAAGGTGCAACTTTGGGAATTTGGAATTCTACATCCCGCAATCCAAGTTGCGGAGAGCGATTTTGGAAAATCGAGATCCCGCATCTCGCAACCCGCATGCTGAAAGGAGGATGCGGAAATGGAGTTGCGGAACGCCTGTTACGAAAAGGCGGAGGCAGAAGGAAAATTGCAGGAAGGCAATTTTAGTGTGGAATTTGGCGTTTAAAGCTAAATTTGGAGATCCTACCAAGTGTAGGAAGCTGAAGATCTTGGAGGTGTTGGTTGGGTTGGTTTTGGTTTGAACCCGTGCACTAGAACATGTTGTATTTCAAACCCCAAATGCAATAGTACATTGACAAAGTGCATCATTTAGAGCTACAAATATCAAGGATGAAACTCATAAAGACATCCCTTCTTGTCCGAGACACCCCTTAGCGAGCTGAAGGAGTTGAAGAGGCTACAATAGACCTTCCAACTAAGAAGTTGAAGGTAGATGCCTTGGAAGAGAGATTAAGGAAGGTGGACAAATTGAAGTGCTAGAAGGTGACATCAAGGATAAGGATGACCTCATTGATCACTTAGAACAAGAAAGAGATAACCTGTAGTAGCAAGTTGGGTCACTAAACCAAAAGATGATGCAATGTGGGAAAGTTCCCGCTTAGGGGAGCTAAAAAAGAACTATGGGATAAGATAAGTGAGGAATTCATCCACTATTGGCACTGTTACGTTGCAGCTATACCAATGCACCTTCAGATGTCTGCCCAAAGAGAGGTGTCGCATTTTCTGAGGTTGGATGGGTGTTATCAGTATCATCTCTGAGGGATGGTTATGACTCGACCCTTTGGTTTTGTGTTTAGGAGTACTATGGCTTAGTGGCATTATTGACTGCCCTTTATTGGGGTTTCTAACCTTGGGGTTGGATTCCAGGGCTCTTAGGGGCAGATCACTGGGTCACATGACCCCCCCCCCACTTGTTTTCTACTGTGGTGACAGTTCTTTCAACTATGAGGCTATTGCCTCCTCTCCTGGTCACCTAACACCCTTCCTAGTCCTCTTTCAACATAGAGCCCTCTTCCTTGTGAGCATTTTCCAGTGATGACATCATCTCTTCATTTAGGTCGTACTGCTTGATTTGGGGGTGGGAGGGTGGGAGGCGTTGAGGGATTATCAACATTGTTGGGGTTAGATGCGGCATGACATCCCCCCTCTACTTACTCCAGCCTTCAGTTCGGAGTAATTTGTTCATTTTTAGCTATTTTAGTCATTTTTGGGTAAACTCGAGGGAAAACGCCCTATGTTACCCACATATTTGATTATTTTATATTATTTTATGTTATAATTTTAAGTTGACATTTTATAATTTCAAATTGACTTTTAAGGCATGTCGGCCTGATATATTTGTAAAAAGTGAGTGTGAGAAAATATAAATAGAAATCCTCATTTCATTTTCAAATTACAACTTATGGGATAAAAACTCAAATGTTGCTTTTTTTACCCATGATAGCCTCTTGGAAGTGATGCGCACGTCTTGGAGTCTTTTCTCTTTGCTCTTGTGGATGAAAGTTGGATGAATTCTTTGGTTATGTTCATGCTTGGTGGATGCTTGGATTTGTTGGGCAACACATAGCTCAAGTTAGTCAAGGTTTTTGTCTTCTTCACGTAAGCTAGATGAACTTTTGTCTCTTGAATAGTATCTATAGGGCTGCATTTTGTTGGAATAAAACTTTTATTTACCTTCTATCCTCTTTGCATGGTGGAAAACACTCCCAAGAGGAGGTTCAGATCTCCAATTTTTGCCTTAGATTAGGCTCTTGTAACGAACCCTAGAGGTTGTTACAAGAAGCCCTAGTTTAGTAGACAAGGAAAAATACTCCAAGAGGAAGGTTGGTCACCTCCCTCTAGGCTAGGGTTTAAAGGTATCATCCATGAAAACCCTAAGTTATCATCTTTTTCCAACTTAATCTTGCATTTTCATGTGTAATTTCGCATTTTCATGGTAGAATTAGAGTTAGAATTAGATCTACAATTTTATGTCTTAAACCCTAAAAAATAAAAAATAAATATAAGTTTTCAAATTTTTGGCCTCCCTTATATTTCAGCCCTCTCCTACAAATTCGGCCTACCTATTTATCCCAATCTCATAGGGTTTGTCGAACCTAAACCTCCAGGTTTGGAATTCGACGAACCTAAAAAAATTTAAAAATTCGTCGAGGTTCGTCAAACCTGATAGACGAACCTCATTCCGAACCTGAAAAACGAACCGATTCATTGAGGTTCGTCTATCAAGTTTGGCGAACCTGATAAAAACGAACCCAAACAAGAAAAACAGTCGAGAGTATCGAGCTTTTAGGTGTCGGGCACGAGTTAACTTTTCTCCGTGGTTTTTTATCACCCGCGAGCACCGCAGAATGCTCCTGAGTTGCAACTGCAAGCAGGGTTAACGTTTCTCCCACATTATTTAGAAGCAATTAACTGACAAAAGGCCCTCAAATTCCAACACTGGCCACAGTGACTGCTGTGCTGGAAAAGGTGTGGGATACCGACATCGACAATATTATGTTCATGCTATTCAACTCATGCATCACAAAAATTTTGAATCCAATGGAAAATTTAAATTTTGAATTTAGTGAATTTTGAGAATCAAGATCAACAACAAAAATTGAATCCGAGGGAAATTTAAATTTTGTCAATTATCATGAATGAATCTGAGGGAAATTCAAAAATCAAATTGAGTTAATCTGAATAGGGCATTCGTTGGTTTTTGACTTGCCAATGGTCGACCTATGTAACAGTCCTTTTCTCTCTGGAAGAAATTGCAACGTCCATCCAAAATGGAGATGCCATTGTTGCTTCTACAACACAATTTACACCATAAAGATTTTAGGATATTTATTGCGGCCACGTGCTCAAAGATCTTAGGATATTTTTGCAGCCATCTGTAAAGCTCAATAATTCAGTTTATTCAGGTTAGTTATTTTCTCTTCATTATATATATATATATATATATAATATATTATATTATCAATGTTCCCCCAAGGTTCCAGGACGGCGGGACGTGTGGAGACCACCCCCAAATTTTAGATAAATTTAGGGGGGACATCGAGACGCCAGGACGCGATAATTTTATTTAATATTATATATTATATATATAATATTACATATTATATATATATATATAGCAGCCCTCTTTAAACCACTGTTTGAGGTTTGCAATTTATTGCAGACTATCATCCTTCTTTGGCAGCCCTGACACCTGTAACAAAGACAACGTAAACATCATCAAAGGTTAGAAAAAGGTGGTTTTTATTACTATTAAATAAGAGTTAACATAAAGGCCTGAAATTCCACATTAATTGCATTCTACAGGACAGCGTGTTCAGACTTATATAAATTAAACCAAGATCTGCTAGGTAGCATTATTATTATTATTATTTGGGTGTTATTTACTGTACTACCTACTGCTGCAATTCTTATCATAACTAGACTTCTTACTGCTATAGATCGTAATAACAAAACTGTTGGTTGCTATTGAAGTAATAACACTCATATGTCCTACTTTCTCGTTGATGGTAAATGACTCCATAAATGAGTGAATGATTTTTAGATTGGTCATTGTCTACCTTACAACAGTATACATAGTTTAAATCAGTGTTGAAAAACTCTCCGAAAAATCGTCGACTTTTTAAAGAGTCGCGATTTTTCCCTAAGCCGAAAAATCAACTGAAAAAAATCGCGACTTTTTCCAAAAAGTCGCAATGGCTAAAATGGCAAGTCCCGACTTTTTCCAAAAAGTCTCCATTTTTGCTGAAATGGCTAATTTTCCAAAAATTTGTCATTTTAGCCATTTTGTTGTACACTAACACATTTCCTCTACTGTATAAATATTTCAAAACTTTGTTGTATTTGAAGATCAAACCATGCAAGGATAATCTATACAAAATATGTATTTGTTTATCAAAGATCACAATGGTAATTGAATTACTTTTTTCACTGTTAGGGAGTTTTTTGAGCAAACATATTTTGAGTGATCATCATAGCACATTGTAGGAAAAAGAGAGCAATGTTTCAAGTGGTAGATGAGTTATGGCTAAATGTGAGGCTCATGTCGGAAATTCAATTTGGGAGTGAAAAATACATCTATGATTTATCACCAATACAAAACAAGAAATACATTAATGGCTGACAACCAAATCAATAAAATATACCTTTCAAAAATTAGGTTTAAGGCATAAAATGGAGGAACAAATAAAAAACATTTATGAAAACCTTATATAAACCTAATCATTGGAGTAGGGAAAAATATGAAGTATGAATGGAAAACTCGGGAAGAGAGCATTGATATTAGATAGCTAGATGCTAGGTTTCCTCGGATAGATTTATATATGATGTCATGTTGTATTGGTTATCCACTTCCGAGTCCTTGATTGGACAACTATGATGTTTCATGATACAGTATCGACTTTGATGTATCATTTTACATTTGGCATGACTACATGATGATGATATATATCAATGCTTTCTCCATATTTATGTTCCAATGTGTTTATCTGATGTTATTGTTGCTTTAAATGTTTAAAATTTTGAAAAAAAATGAATGTATTTTGTATTTTTTAATGTTTGTCGACTTTTGCCGATTTTTCCCGATTGTTTCGCCGATGTTGCCGAGAAGTTGTATTCGAGACCTTTGTCGACTTTTTGTCGATGCCGACTCTTTCAACGTTGGTTTAAATGGTTACTTGGCTACAATAAATATGATATGAATGATCTCTTAATATTCACATTGATACAGTGGCATTCACCACTCTTATAATCAGTGTTATTGGAACCGGCAAAACCGGCCGGTCTGACCGGTTCACAGGGTCAACCGGTCCGGTTCATAAAAAAAATTTGCAAAACCGGAAAATGGACCAAACCGGCCTCTGAACCGGCCGGTTCAGAGGCCGGTTT
>LPNX010201938.1:252763-291288 GCA_001517045.1 Pseudotsuga menziesii
ATACTATATACTATATAGTAATATACTATACGCTGTAATACTGTATAGTATACAGTATATAGTATATACTGTACACAGTACACAGTATATACTATATACTGTATACTATACAGTATTACAGCGTATAGTAGTATACTGTATAGTATATTACTATATAACATATATAGTATATACTATATACTATATATAATATATATACTATATACTATATAGTATATTAAAAATGTTAAAAAATGAAATGCGAGTAGTCTATATAGTATATTACTATATAATATATATACTATATACTATATACTATATATATTATATAGTGTATTAAAAACTTTAAAAAATGAAATGCGAGTAGTCTGGTCGGGGTCGGGGTCTGTGGACAGTGGGATGTCCCGATATACTATATAGTATATCGATGGAGGGCTCTGTCTCGAATCCGATATACTATATAGTATATCAGTGGAGGCGCGGGCTCTGTCCCGGTTTTAAAAATATATATATATATATAAACTGTAATTTCAAACATTAAAATCGTGAGTAACTCACCTGAGCCCTCGCCGCGACGCCGCCTGCTCCTTACCCTGTGGGCCTGTGCTCCCTACGCTGCCAATGCAACGCCGGAACTTTAAAGTTTAAACCCCTTCTCTGAAGCAATAACCCTCTCGTCGTGTTCTCCAACTGAAATGACCAAAACAAAACCCGAAAATCAATTTTAAGAAACCCAGTTTTCGTTTTCTGACAGACCGGCGACTTTACCTATCGTGGCGCGATTTTTTAGAACAAATCGTCGATTTTTTCAGTACCACACACGATGCGATTTTTACTAAAAATCGCGATTTTTTCGGCATTAGAAATCGGCTGCCCTCAAACATCGCGATTTTTCAGAAAGTCGGCAAAAAATCGCCGATTCTTTCTTCTATGGATGAAATTGTCATTGATGCCAACATGGACTTGCAGTGGCCCCACAGGATGTCATTGATGCCACCAAGTCGCCAACATGGACTTGCAGTGACCCCACAGGATGTCATTGATCCAAGTCCCACTTGTAGTGCCTAGACTCCTTACAGAGTGGGTTTGTGCCTTGAAGCACCTTGTACCCAGTTGACAAGGTCCCTGTACCCACAAGGCTGGATCTTGAAGCCACCACTTTGTTGACCATGTTGAAGACCCTACTGATGACGCTGAAGACCCTAGAGATGGTCCTAAAGCCTTGGTAGACGATGGAGATGCCCTAAATGACTTGGAGAAGCATTAATGACCCATTCTATGGTCATTCATGCTTTGATGGTGTCATGGTACCTTAAGAGAAGGACTGGCAACCCCACAGGTGATGTCATGATGGATTCTGACCCCTGGAGGTCCCCTTGCGTGGTTAAGATGGTTGAAGAAGCCTATGAAGCTTCTTACTTGATGAAGAAACCTTGAAGAGGTTCTTGGACCCACAATTGATGGTTTAAAGGTCCTTGTACTCTTGATGAAGATAAAGTGGTCATATGGAGTCTTGGAACCCTTGTTGAGGTCATGGAACTCTTGTCTATAAAGATGACCTTAACCACTGTAGATGGCATCAACAAGTTCGAGACTGTATGAAAGTAATGATCACTGTCAAAGAACTTTAACTCTCTGATATAAAATTCATTCTGTATACTTTTACTGCTGCTGCCTTATATGATTGTAAATAAATACAAACAAGCTACTATAGAAGATCCCAACCTATGTCAACTTAGGGACTGTATGTATACTGTAGATGATCTCACATTCAAGATTGCGTAATGAATGGAAGATAACCCCAAACACATCCCAAAACTGGGTTGTGTACACTTGCAAACTTGAACTTCAAAGTCCAATTTGGATTGTGTATGAGAGTCACCCTTCAGTCAAACTCGACTGTCTGTGTCCAAAGAATATCATCCGTAAAGGCTCAGTCTTGTCATCAAACATGTATGTGAAAAAGGTATCAATAGCATCAACTAAAAACTTTATCAAGCACCCAAAAAAAAGGGATAGTTCAAGCACTTAAGTTCAGATTGTATATAGAGCAACAATAACCATCATCCAACCTCTGTCAAGTACATAAAATCTGGACTGTATTAGCACAAGTATTCAGACTGTTTAAACTTCCAAATTCAGACTGTATGGTGGACTGTTCAAGCATGAAAGTTCAAACTGTAAGAAGGTAAAAATTTAGGACTTTTTAGTGCTAGATCTGTCACAGAGATTCATCAAGTTTCGGGCTATGTATTGAAGCAAAGAATTAATCCCCAAAATATGTTACCAAAAGAAAACTTGACAGTTGTAACCCTCGGCACTGAGGCAACCCAAAATCAGAGAGAGAGAGAAGGCCCAATGACTCAATCAAATGCTGGACTTGTAGTCAAGTTGGACATGTTGTTGCCACATGTCACACATTGAGATGCTAAACATGCAATGGGTTTGGTCACAAAGCCCAAGAATGTGCAAGTCAAAGAATTCAACCAAGGAGGAGTCCTTCATACACATCAACAAGAAGATTTGAAGATCAAAAGACAAAGACCTACAGTCAGGGACACTCTCAGGCATGGAGACATGAAGTTGATCAAATAAGTGTTGGAAGTTCCAACAACTTAGTCAGATGTTGGACATGCAACCATGTAGGTCACATCGTTGCATATTGTCGTACGATGAGGTGTTATAATTGCAGTGGCCTTGGGCACAAAGCTCAAGATTGTTGGAGTACACAGAAACAACCCTTGAGAAAATTCCCATACAACTCATCAAGGAAAGCCAATACAGATGAAGGAACAGATGCCGAAAGGACATATGCCAAGAAGCAAGTATGGATAAAAAAGACCGAGCAGTTGCAGATAAGAGAGGTTGATCAGAGCAGGAAGGATGGCTGCCATATGGCAAGCCAACCGTAAGGTCTCTCAAAGACCTTAGCACACCTTGAGTTCATGAGGCTAGAGGATGAACTCAAAGGACAAAGAATGGTTACTCCAGTTATACAGACAGGTCCTAGAATCAGGCATATTGACAGGGGGAGCAGTGATCAGTCATTTCATATAAAGGTATGTGGACACCCTTTGGCATTGATGCCAAAGGGGGAGAGATGAAGACAAAGGAGAGATGAAGACAAAAGGGGAGCATGCTCATAAAGGGAGCATGAGTTGTTGTCATCAATGACAAAGGGGAAGATTGTTGATGATATTGTCATTGATGCCAACATGAACTTGCAGTGGCCCCACAGGTTGTCATTGATGCCACCAAGTCCCACCTGCAATGCCTTGGACCCCTTACAGAATGGGTTGGTGCCTTGAAGCACCTTGTACCCAGTTGACAAGGTCCCTGTACCCACAAGAATGAATCTTGATGCCACCACCTTGCTGAAGATGTTGAAGACCTTGCTGATGATATTGAAGACCTTGATGATGGTCTTGGAGCCCTTAGGATAATCGCAAAAGCCCCGAACACCTTGTAGAGTGTTTAAGTAGCCCTAAAGTTGATTCTATGGTTCCCCAGTTGTCTTCTTGGTTTCCCTATACCACAACCATGCCCTTTTTCCCTAGAATATGTCCTTGGTGGGTTGAAGAAGTTGCAAGAGTCCAAATGACCCTTTAAGTGGTCATTTGTGTTTGATAGAGGTCATGATACCCTAGGAGAAGCTAGGCACCCCCCACTGTTAGTGTGGCCATTGTGTCCAACAAAAGTTGGAGAGGCAGGTAAGGTATTCAACTCAACTGAATTTTGAAACAAACTGAAGGAAGGCAATGTTTGGAATTAAAGAAAAAACAAGGCAGTTTCAAGAAAAGAAAAGGCTTTAACAAGAAAGACTCTCTCCTATATGAATTTGAATTTGAATCCATAATCTAGCAATTTTTGGAGAGGGACTCTTGGAGAGATGCAAGACCGTTTTGATGTTCTAGACTAAACAAATGTATTAAGGAAAGAAAGCCTCTAAGAATGAAAAAGACACATCTATGTATGTCAGCCTGTAATCTTCTCTCTTTGATTGTAATCTCCTCCTGTAATTCCAAAACTACTTCTGCTTTTGTAAATCTTTCTTGATTTAATAAAAGCTTTCAACAGCCTGCTTTTGCACCAATTCATTGTATGAATGTGTATGTGTTTGAGTATTATGCCAAGGATAGCGATTTCATGCACATGGCCTCTTATCTCTGATGGATGCGTGTGTGTTCATTGTTGAATGATAAATGAAGGTTTCTTCGTTGTTTCATTTATAAATGCCATAGTTGTCATTGTTCTGCACTTAATCAAGATTTTATTTACATGTCTTAACTATTCAATTCTTAAATACTCAGTATGTTTCTGTCACCAACAATGTGTAAGATTTATCAGAAGATACCTCACACCATTCATAAGTTCTACCTATTGCCGCCTAATACACACTTTATGACAAGGGGAAGTCTCCAACCCGCTTTGTGCGTCCTTGAGGGCAAGTTAGAGCTGGGGACCACTGTCACCACAGTCTACCAACTCCTCCGTTTAGGCCAAATCCCAACAGAGCCAAGGGGGGTAGTCCCTACAGGAAATTATTCCTAAGTTTATTAACTATTAGTTAAAGGGATCTTTTATTAAGGTTTGCAAGGCTAAGACTTTACACTATCTAAGGAATGACAAGCAGCATGCAAATGCAAAGATTTCCATTTAATGACAAGCAGACCTTGAGATAAATGAAGACTAGTGCCTATTAACAAATGGAGCCTAAAGATGAATTACAACTTTACAGATTTACAAATGAAATTGAAATCTACGTTAATTAAACCCACAGTTTAGGCGTTATCTAAATCAAACCAGATTACAGTATGGACAAATGAACACTATGAACAACATAAACAGTAATGAATGAGCAGTTAAGCAATATAAACAATATCCACAGTTGTATCAAATGTTATGAATAGATTGAATAAATGGAACAATTATTAAACTATTACCAAAAAATGTCAAAAGGAAATGAATCAATTGTGTTACACAAGATCTACAGATTACTAAACAATGTGATTACTTAACCAAATGAATTAAAGATGCCACCACATGAGATTGCAAAACTGAAAGGAAATACTTGTAACTGAAAAGTGAAAAGCTTGCAGTGAAATAAAATGTCAAAATGCTTGCAGTAAAAACCTTGAATAGCAAGGCAAATATAAATAGCAGTGACATGTGTTTGCAGGACGTTTTGCAATGTCTCTTGTAAATTTTAATAAATTTTAAGGGGGTATTAATGTTTAGTTAAGTCTTCAAACCAATGATGTGACTACCCCAATCTAGTGCCTCTCAAGTCAAAGAAGGAGTGTTGGTGCGCTCAAAACAGTGGAAACAAGTCCACCTGTAGCTCCTAGGTCTAACCCCAATGCCCCGATGCTCAACAAGGAGGAACTACAACGCCTAGAGACCCCCACGGTCTTCTACTTCAACTAGCTTCCGAGGTCACTGTTTTTAATCAATTGGAAAATAGCAAGATGGATTCCTATTAAACTAGATCCCCCAAACCCCTCTGCTTTTCATACCCTTGATCTGAGTTCCCTAAAGGGAGATAACGGAGGGCAAAGGATACATGGACGAATGTTAGATTGTATATTACTCTTTGCAAAATGTAAATGACAGGAAGTAAATTACAGAAATAAAATAGCCCACAAGCCTCAAACCGAGCTTTGTGCCACAGGGCACGGTGTCGGTACCTTGAGGTACTTGGAGTAACTAAACTGTAGAACAGAAAGCAAAACTAATCTAGATGCTTGCTTGAACAAAAATGCTCAAAAAATAAACTAAGCTAGACCAAGTATGCTCCACACAACAATCTCCCTGAAGAACAAGATGGGTAAAACTAAAAAAAAACTAGATCTATTTGAAATGGAAAAACAGCAACTAGTGATCTACTTCCTACTCTTCTTCCTAATCTACTTACCTATAGATTACAGATGTTTTATAAACTTTTTTGGAGACTACCCAAAGAGAAGTTCTCTTTGGGGTTTACAAATATCAGAAAAGAAGAGAGAAAGGTGAGGGTTTGAACCCCTTTTGGAACCGGTTGAAGGTTGAGGTATTTTTGGGCTAATTTGGGAAACACCTCCCCTTTACTTGTGTAAAACCTGTCACAAACCAGCAAGGAAACCACAGAAAACTCAAAGAAATTATCAGAAAAAAAGTTAGTCCAAAAAAATCACTAATTTAGGGCAAAAATCTAATCGAAAAAAATAACTAAAATGTGATGTTTAGAAGGTTGGGAACTGAGTTTCCGGCCACCTAAATGCGAATAAAATATCAGATCTGAAATGTTTAATTAAAATACTAAAGATTTAGGCCCTAAAAAAGGGGGTTTTACCACTATACAATGGTAGAAACCCTAGATATAGAACCCCAAAAAAACAAATCTGAAAACAAGAAACCCTTGGAAGAGCCCTTCTTAGCTTTAGATCCCTACAAAACAAATCTGTTAGAGCTGCAACAAGCAAGCAAAGAGATGAGCATAAAAATAAATCCTACAAAATACTTTGTAGAATCTTACTAATCTACTCACAAATGAAGATAGAAGTACTTCTACCTACAAGTTTCTCCACAAAATACTTTGTGGAGAGCTTCCAAGCTAAACAAATGCAACAATAATTGAGAAATCCACAAGGTTACCTCATTAATCCAAGCATGAAATGATAGAAATCCACACCAACAATTTGCCTCCAAAGCTTTCTTCTATTAAGCCCAATTAGGGCAAGATTCAATACAACAATAGCAAGAGGCTTGAGCCAAATGCTTGAGAGAATATGAAAGGAGAAGAGAGAAAGATTTCAGCAACATAACCTTAGCATGAGAACCAATAATCTAATGAGGGAGGGGAGACCTTCTTTTATAGTTGAAGAGGTCCCAAACCCACTCCTAAATCAAGGGTTCAAAACATAGATCTAAACTCTAGCTCTCCTCCACCCTTAGATCTAGGTTTGTTGACTTTGCAAGCCATCCACCAATCATAAGCAAGGGCGCCTCTTCAAATCAATGGTCAAAAAGATAGATCCATGTCACAATGAAGCTTAACCCTTAGATCTAGGGTTTCCATGACTAGGCGCCCACCTTCGGAGTAGTTTTAGGGTTGAAGTGGGGCCTCCTTTGACTCAAATTTTGAGTTTTTTTTTTATTTTATCTTTTATTTTTGGAAAAACAAGAGGGGCGCCCCACTTAGGATATCTTCAAAAAAAAAATTGACCATGCTTAGCCACCCCCCAAACTTAATTACCATGGCTTTATTTGATTTTTTCCTTCAAAATCAAATAATTTAATTTTTCACCCTAAGAAATTAAATTAATTTCCTAGGGAAAAAAACATTGTCTTAACCAAAATTGGTCTAACTTCCTAACCCCTTGTCAGAGTGACATGGGACTTGAACCAATGGCTTAGAGGGCGTCATAGCATTTTCATTTGCATTCATAGCCCCTATTACAAAATGCCAAGGTTCAAGAAATTACATCATTTCATCAAAACCTAATTAATTAACCACCAAATGGTGAAGTTAATTAATTAATAAAAATATAAAAACCTAACGAAATTCCGCAAGACTATAGGAGATGTCTAGCATGGTCATGAATAACATCTTGAACCCTTAGCCATCCCATGGACTCGATTATTAGAACGCCCGTTCACCACTTTGGAGGATTTGAGTGAAAAACCCAACCAATTAAAATCGTTGAAGAATAAGATTAATCAGAAGGGAAAAAACACTCGATGAAGGGGACTTCCCTAATAACAAGGTCCATGGTGTGGCATCCATAGCATATGAGTACATAGAATTACATTAATTTTTCCATGCAGGGGAGCGGACATTTCATTTACCAAGGGGCAAATTGCCCTGCAGAGTGAAAAATCCTTAGATTTTTCCATGGTACAAATGTACAATAATGTACATCGTTAATGTACATGGCGTTGCCACCTAGTCGAAATAGGTGGGCAACACTACCATTTCCCCCATTCATCATATATTTTAAGCAATTATTGAACATACACACTAAAATGCCTTCGAAGCAAACTCCCTAGTAATAAAACTGTTCACAATACTCTGCGTCTACAAATTTTGATATACAAAGAATTTATACTCTTTTAAAAAGATTAACCTCTAAATCTTTAAAAATTGAGCGAATCGTACCTTGGCATAGTTCCATTCAGCGTTCGAACATCTCAAGGGATAGCATGAAAAATGGCGTTGTTGCTGAGGAGCAGAGAAATCGAAGCTATTTTTCCTTCGGCATGACAACGATCAAGTTTTGTCTTTGAATAGTGAATGAGAATCAAGCAACAAGCTAAGCAGTTCACTTGGCGACTTCATCTGGCAAAAGGCACATAAGAGCCAACTGTGCACCTGAAAACATACGTGTTCTTGTTAACCTTGAAAGGATGGAAACCTTGCAAAATAATGAAGTGAAAGCATCTTCATCAGCCACGAGTATTCCTTAAAATACCTCCACATCTCCTGTATATCTACAATTTCAACATCCAGCTTATAGATCTGAAAATTCTAAAGGTAAAGATGCGGTTGAAGAAGACGAAAATCCCCCTTTAGTTGACTTGTAAAATTCTCCTCTCGTCTTCCTTGAGGGAGATCAGAGTACATTTAAGCTTATCCTTAGGATCCCTTGCACTCCCATCTCTCCTTAGGCAAAGAACCTCATCTTACAACATTTGATGGAAGGTATTGGGGGAGCAAGGCCTAATCCGCCACATCCACCAATGATCAATCCCTGGGTGGTTGCTAAGCATGATCCATTGAACTTGATTTACCAAACAATTACCTGAAGTTACTACCAAAATTTGACGGTGAAAGAGTCACCTCAATTGAAGAACACATGGTTGTGTTCCAAGACTTCACTTACAACTTGTTTGTTGAATATGATGATGTCTACATGAATACATGATACTTTTCATACAAACCCTAGAGGGAGATGTAAGAAAATGGTTTAGGGGTTTGTCTGCAACATCCATCAACTCTTGGCCAGCTCTAGAGGCCACTTTTATGAGACAGTCGGGGGAAAAGAGAGACCTCTTGTACTACCTAACAGACCTTGCCTCCTTAAAAAAGAGAAATGAAGAGAATGTGGTTGATTTTAATAAAAGATTCGAGAAACCGTACAACGAAATTCCCCAAAACATCAAGCCTTCCCAAGCAGCAGCAAAGGTTACCTTTGCAGGAGCTTTTGAACCAAATTTTGCGATGATGCTGAGAGAAAGAAGGTCAACAACCTTGCTCATCATGCAAGATGATGCAGTAGACATTAAGGGAAATATGGTTGCATCTGGAAAGCTAAAATTTAGGACTACGGTAAACGAGAGAGACAAAAGAAGGAAAAATGATGAGGTCGAGCCCTTAGGCCAATATAAAGATTCACAAGAATTCAAAATTGAAGAGATGTCAAAGATAATTAAGAGCCTCTCAAACAAGGTGACTTCACGAAACCACCATAAAATCAACACAAGAGAGCAGGAATTGAAATCACAACACTAAAAAACACAAGGCACACAAGAAAATAATGCAATAAATCAAAGATCTATTATTATTCCAGAATTTGACCCTTACAAATGGGATGCCCTCTCTCTTTAATAACTCAAGAGAAGAGCAAAATCCCTAATCCTAAAGAGATGGATGGTTGAGATATTCATTTGACACCCATTTGCCAATCAATGGTTCAGATTACATCCTTACATTGTTGAGTATGCAAATGGCCAAGTTGCCCTCCTCAAGTGGGGCACACTTAGTCGAGTGGAATCTCTGTGGGACACAAAAATGCTAATTGAGATTACAATAAATGAGTATATAAGTGATGAACTGGCCTAGCTGAAGTGGAATGTTGCGTTCGAACGCTGAAAGAAAAAGTGATACGCTAAACAATGAGCAATTCGCCACCGTTGAAGCTAAGTGTGCCCTCCCTAATTCTCCCTTGTTGAGTGGGCCCCCAAAACAAGTAAAAACTCATCTCTAGATGCTAGGCAATTATCCATGTCACATTTGAGTAGGACCCATCATGCCAAATCAACCATAAAATTTTCTTTTCATTGGCTGAATTTTTGCTCTGCTAAACTAAGGCATTTTTAAATCAAACTTTCGAAACTCTGATCAATAATTGCCTATTACTTCATATGTGATGAAATCATGTGCAAAATGTTGGGGAAATACCTTGGATGATGTTGAAGATAATACCACTCAACTCCATGCAAAAATAGGATTTGAAGATGCCATTTATAATCTGATCCAAAATATTAAAACTGGACATAGGATTTTCTAATCTGAAACTCAGTAAAATACATAATATTTGCCTATTAGTCCATATATGGATGAAACCAAGTTTGGAAGGATCAAATTTGCTTCCAAAGTCTTCAATTAACTGAGTGATGATGAAGGGAGTATAATCCGTTGGCTTGTCATGTTGACCACGTCAAGCTATCCCTTTGACAAAGTCAAACTACTGAAAAAGTCAAACTTGGTCAAAGCTGGTCAAACTTGTTCAATGAAACTGTAAACCTCTAAGTACCTTTGGAAGGAGGATTGATCATCTTATATGCCATGGACTGATGAAGTATTTGAAGTCTTTATTTACATACAATGATTGTTGGCATGACCCATCACATCTCTTAAACAGTCAAGCTACATAAGCTTCATATGGAGTGTTGAGGTCTATGTTTTATGAACACATCAAAATCATACCAACATCGTTACAAGAATTAGTTCTCCTTTGGATGAAGTGGATGGATATTCCAATTTCCAAGTGGTTGATCAAGTGAGAATTGGCTCAAGGAGACTGAATGACTCACAATGGAACCTCGTGTGATCTTCACCACAAGTGCAAACAATATGGATGTGTCTTAAACAAATGGGTGTTGTGGAATGAGATACTTCTCCTTTTGACCCTGTTACCTCCTAACTTGTAGGGGTAGAGTTCAAACCTTTTTGCAGGCAGAAGTTCAGGAAACATGTTCAAACTGTCTGCTAAAGCAAGCATATGTATGCCTTTTCAAGGAAAGGTGTTTACAACCTTGCCCACTATATTGAAAGATAATAGTTTGCCAACAAGTCTGCACTGCCATGCTTTACAAATTCTAAGCAAGCTTTGTGGTCATTATGTGATTTGTGTGGATGCTTGTCAGCTACTGGAATTGGTTTCTCTTACATAAATAAGTTGTCTGCACCCAAATTGGTCAAAAAGGTTGGCCACTTTAGCAGATATTGCAAAAATGCAAATGGTCTGGTGATTCTAGATGCTGGAGGCATGGAAGGGCCCATTCCTGAGAACCTGCTTAAATGCATTGACATTTTCAGTCCAAATGAAACTGAATTGGAACACTTGACAGGAGCTTCTACCACTACAACTGATCACGTTATCGAAGCTGCAGCCAAATGCCATGAAATGGGTGTCAAACGCGTTCTGGTAAAATTGGGTGAAAAAGGATCAGTTTTAGTGACAGAAGGTCTTCCTCCAATCTTACAACCCGCAATTCTTGCTCCCATGGTACTGGACACAACAGGAGCAGGTGTTACTTTCACAGCTACATTTGTTGTGGCCCTTGTGGAAGGAAATTCACTGGCAGAGAGAATGAGATTTGCAGGTTTGAATCTTTTGTTACAATCATTTTCCACTATATGATCTAGGAATTCAAACTTGTATCCTCAGAATTGATTAGTTTCAGTTATATGAGTTGGATTGTGCTATTCTAAAGAATGATATTATGCATCCAAAGTGCATGGTTGGTTGTCATAAGGAGATATGCGTTTGTCTCGACTGCAGCGGCATCCTTATGCATTCAGGTTAAAGGTGCCATTCCAAGTATGCCTGATAGAAATGCAGTTTTGCAACTTCTGAAATCTGTGTGTTCTTCTGCAGACTAAGGCTACGCTATTCACGATAGGTTTAAGTGTATCACATTGAACTACTCAAACATATAAGCTCCAGAGTCCAAACTGACTTATCAGGGGCTACTGTTCACAGTAAATTTACTTTATTGACGATTTTTGTAAAGAACCTTCATCAATAATGGCGGCCAAACTCTCCGTTAAGAAACCAGCTGGGAGTGATTGCGCTGACATGAGGAGAGCAATTTGTGGCAGTTTCATCGTGACGGTGATGTTCTCTGGCAGTCATTTCCAACAAGTTGTTTCAGTCATTATGATAGATTTGAGAATGTAGCGATTTGGTTCACCCAGGCGTTTAAGTATCCTAGCANACGGGGATGTTCTCTGGCAGTCATTTCCAACAAGTTGTTTCAGTCATTATGATAGATTTGAGAATGTAGCGATTTGGTTCACCCAGGCGTTTAAGTATCCTAGCAGCCGATTTCTTGATTAGCCGCCAATGGAGGATGTATGCACAGTTACATAGAGTCCACCCACTGTATTCTTTCAAAAAGCACACAACTAAAGTTCAGACTTGGATCCACGATCTGCTTGGCAGCCGAGCCGTGACTTTTGGGAAAGCGCATGACGTATGGGGAGATTCGAGAGCTGATAGAGTGTTTTCATCTCTAGATGTGCGCTGGCAGCTTTCCACTCAGTTGCTATGTGGAGTTTTGCAACAACGCACCTATCTGTTTGGATCCGGAGCCGATGGCTTGGAGTTCTGTTGAAGGAGAATTGAATTCTCAATTCTAGCTTCTATCCACTAAACCACCGATTGCATGGAGGATGCGATTCTTCGAAAGGGAGATGGCTGTTAGAGTAGATGTTTTTTTTTTAAAGGCTACAGTTTAATAAAGGTCTTTGGGTTAGCTAATAAACTAAAGTGATAGTTACACTTTAGCCATGTAGGAGATTACATTAATTAAGGTTTGGTCATGTCTTCATTTAGGCAGGAAAAAGTGGATCTTAAGTCCACTTTATTTTATTTTTTCATTTTTATTATTATTATGTTATGAGAGCCTTTTTGGCTTTAAAAAGAGCAAGGCTCTTTCATTGTAGAGGATGGAAAAATTGGCTGGGAGGATTTTTCCCGAGAGTTGAATAAAGAAAAAGTCATGTTGGGTTTTTCGGACATATATTGGGCATCTCTGTCGTGGTTGTGTGTTTTTCATGAGTTACAGACTAAGCCTAGCATAGAAGGCTATAATCTAGCCCATTGGGCAAACATTTGCGGCTGTCAACTTGTTTGTTGCCGTTGTGCTTTTCAAGGTCTTAGGAGTAATGGACAATAGTCAGTTATACTTCCATTCTCCTTGCCTTTGATTGTGGAACGTACGAGTTTACTCTCCCTTCTGTGAAACGCAAAGCCTCCCTGAGTCCCCCTTTGACTCCATTTTCCCTTCTGGTACTGACACTGGTCTTCCCTCGAAGACTAATCCTCCCTTCCCTTGATGTCCATCAAGCACAATCATTTTCCTTTTTGTTACAAACATTTCTCTAAGGAAGCCTCTTCAGATCACCTTGCCCTTAGTTGCACCTGCCTTAGCGATCCTACCTTAGGGAAACCCCCCTAGAGTTGGAGAAGAGCCAACCTAAAGCGAGGAGAGAGAGGTGTGGTGACATTGGCCTCTCTCTCGAGAGTTGTCACCGGGACGGCGCGCCCGCATTTTGGGCTTCAGCACTC
This sequence comes from Pseudotsuga menziesii, assembly GCA_001517045.1. NCBI lineage: Eukaryota > Viridiplantae > Streptophyta > Pinopsida > Pinales > Pinaceae > Pseudotsuga > Pseudotsuga menziesii. The sequence continues at coordinate 266,299 of LPNX010201938.1, forward strand.
GCATGCCAGTTTCGGGCGACAACAGACCCTAGAACACTTTTGTTCATTCTTTTCTTTTTCTCTTCTGATCCTTTCTTTTTGCTTTGATCTTTTCTCTTTTTGCTCTTTTTCTTTGGATAACGATTGAAAGGTACTAGCCCTGAATACCTTCTAGGTACTAGTGATGACATATCTTAGCTATGTTGCTAGCAACCATCCATAGGCCTAACACAGTTGCCACAAAAATGTTTAGTGAGAGAAAATAGGATTAACTTCTTAACTCAAGGAGTACCTACCCTTCCAACCCTTAACCATTTTCATGATACATCTCACAAGGAGACTTGTTTCAAATCTAGGGAGAGCATTGCTCAATGGTAACTCTTCCTATTTAGTAGCAGCCAGCCCCAGGGTTTTACAAGCAAGCCTCTTAAGCCATCACAGGATCCATTACAACACAAGCAGGCCAGAGACACAAAGAAGATAGGGAGGCACTCAAGGTGAAGGGACCCAAAGGGTGACATTAAGAATCCCTCTGCCAATCCTCAAGCCAATCGGTTTTCAAGACAATGTGGAGTGGCATGAAGGGTGGAAGAGGGAAAGTATGCAGCCAAAGGAGAGAGATAATTCATGCAAAGACCATGGGCTGTTAGATAGTGATGTGTAAATAAATCAACAATCTCTCATCAATATTAGCCTATGACCACTACTACCAGCTATACTCGTCCAAAAAACACAATAATTGTGATGTAACATGCAACATCCTGCAATACAACATCAATCCATAGCATAATCCATAAATCAGTCTTCATGCATGACATGACATCACATGAGTACATGACATCACATGAGTACATAACATCGCATCATCTCAAGGCATACTATGGCCTCAACTGCTGGCAATCTCATCACTGATCATATCTGTAGGCCCTGAACTCTGGATCTCAGCCTGATCTCTGAAGCAAAAATGTGGGCAAAAATCCCCATATACAAAATGGTATAACAAGTCGAATGCATCATTCTTGATACATATTACTCTGCACCTACAACCCCAACTCCTGATTCTTTTTATTGCCTGAAGTTCTTTGAGATAATGACCTAATTTGAACAATGAAGCTATGTTGCACTCACATCCCTACCGATGCCCCTTTACATGCTTTATTCATCCATGCTCAATAACTATTGGTAGAAAACATAATGGAAACCATTGTATACATGAAACATTAGTTGACAATTCTGATTTTGATGCACTTGATGTAATGCGTACAATTAATTTCAATGTCACACCTATATTAATTATGGTACTCTAATATATTGGTTTCACTATCCAAAGTGTTATTGCTTGTTCACCATTTGGCATTTATATAACATTTCAGTTTCTCTTAATATACAACATGAGTATATTTAATCACAAAAATCAAGAACTACTAGATTAATTAGCCAACATAAATCTTAGATGCAAGGACAGAATGCCTTAAAGTTCAAAAGAACTGTCAATTAGAGAAAAGGTCTTTATTCTCACTGAAAACAACATTGTTTAAATTTTATCTCAAGAAGTAAAAAATAATGAACAAGGTAACAACAGTTGAGATGAGCAAAAGGTTGACTCAAAACTGAAGCTTTTATTGGGAAGGTTGATTTCAGCAATCAGTATCCGCAACTTTCATAACACGCTTAACAACTGTATTCTACCCCATGTTTATTTTGGCTAAAGTAATCATCTCCAACCATGAGGTTCACTTTTTTGACAGGATTTATGAAACTGATCTAATAATGATTTATTTTATTTCATTTTTTGATGGGGTTGAGAATTCTTGGGCAAAAGAAAGTCTTGTAGGAATGAGAAAACTATCTATACTGTGCTATGCACACATGAGGTCAACAATTGCCCAATCTTGATGGAGCGAGTTCCCACTGTCTGATATGAGCCTACCGAAGGTTGAGTAATTCAGTATTCATATCAATGCCTCTGACTGTTCCCTAATTAAGTGTTTATGTTTCTGAAGAATAAAGACTATCTCTAATGTGGTCGTTTGTTGCTCATAAGTAAAATTTTCTTATCTTATCTAAAGCAATGACTTGACTGAAAAATGCATAACTGAATATTGTTTCTACCATCCAAAGCACACATCAATCTAGTCAACTTTTATGCCCAATTTTTTCCAAATGCATTTACCAGAACAAAGAGTGAAGATATCATAAATTTTCATTAAACCTACCTTTATTCCCAGGTCGTGCTCCTTGTCTGTAGCCCCAGTAAGTATAGCCAACAGCCTCTGGATGCTGCTGTCGAAAAGAGTCCACAAAACCTCTATTCAAAAAGTTTTCTTCAAAGGATGTCCTTTCTTCGTCTGTGAATCCTGCACTTCTGCGGTTTCCCTGCATTAAATATTCCCTAGATTTAGAAAATTGCACGTAGCAAAGGTCATTCACATCATTCAAGACCACACTCTATGATTAGGAATTAGAGGAAAAATGGTTCCATCTGCGATTTTATTATAGCTAAAATCTTTCCAAGATCGAATTAAATAGAAATTCTCCTCACCAAATTTATTTCAAAGCTAGAAGGTATATTTAGGTTGTACCTTGCTTTAAATCATCTAAACAGCAATTATTTCTTCAAATTCAAGAACAAAAGAGCAGAAAGAAGGTAATGACCTTATCTCTATGGAAAACTAATAAAGTACAAGAAACAATTCAATTCAAGATAATTATTTCATTCTTTTATGTGTATACTATGTATCATACTATGTTATACCAGGAAATAAAAAGGAAAGTAAATGACTCTAACTGTTCAAACATGTCTACTCCACCAAATATACCACACAAAAGATTGACTGAAAGATTGAAATAGCTGATTTCGTAAATTGCATTGATAACCAGAAAGGTTAGTAATCCTTACATCAGGATTGTAGATGTCTATCTCTTTATGTGCACAATTTAGATCACCAGTCAAAACTACTGGCTTTTTCTTTTCTAGATCCTGCACAAAAAGATAAAGTGGATTAAGTCCATTCTTTTTCTTCCACCTAAAATTCAATCTCAGTTATAAACTAATGGCAATGGGAATACAAATTCTCATTGAAATTGATTGATGTTTCAAGTCATGTTTGAACAACAACCTATTTACTTATCCATAGTTCTTCCAACAACAACGATAGAAAAAGAGGAACAAAAGAACGAAAAAAGGCATTATAGAGGGGCTTTCCACAATTCAGATGAAAAAGAAAGAGAAAAGAAAGTAGACCAGTTCATAAAATAAAAGGCAACAGAACATAAAAGGGAATCAAATACAAACACTTCTATACCCCTGCACTTCATCACAAAGGTAAATCTGAAAATATCTCTAAATTAGCCTACTTCAAGCTTAAAACAACAATCAATTTTATCTAGAAGCCTTGATAGATGTGAAACCAGGAGAGATTTTCCACTTCGGTAAAGGTTTGACAACCGCAGTTTTCTATTTGTTATGATCCAGCATAAACTTACATTGTATCTTAATAAGATTTTTTTGAACCAGTGAGGCATAAGAGTCTTCCATTGCACCAAGTTGTACCAATCAATAACAGAAAACATAATGCTTAGCATCCATTTTACCTCAACCTACATTACTTTACCAACCATGCCATGTAGAACAAATATTCTAATACTATGAACTAAAAAATACAGTTATCTAATTTGAGTACATTCCAGATGATCGAAAGTTGGATATTTTGTTGAACTTGTCATAAAACAAATACTTCCTACAACTCAACACCACAAACACCTACAAGTGTACTGACTTTAGTCAGATGTAATTGGTGCAAATCTGCAACAGAAGGAAAAACATATATCCAGATTCCAAACTATCTTAAAAAATGACTTATGAACATTGGAATTCAAACCCTCAAATGAACACTAGAATTCAAATATTGGCATACATATCCAGCCAAATTCCTCACGAGTCGTAACTAAATTGCTTTAATAAGCTCTTGAAGTCCATCTGTACTTACTTTGAGGTAGCTGCTTAGAGATGGATCCCACTGCTGGACCCTGTAACTCTGCTGACATAGAAAAATCTTTAAAAGTTAATGATGCCATATCTATTGTAGAATAGAAAGTGTGAATTCAAGACAAAAAAAGAATTACAATTCATGTCTAAACATCAGCCTTTGACAAAGCTTTTCCTTCTGCCTGAAAAAAAGGTAGGTCAAAAATGTTAACTAGCTAACCAGTCTTTCTAGTTTTTGACCAGAGTTGGGTACATATCCTGCTACCAAGTAGACTGTATCAAATTCTATTGTAATTAGGCGACCTTCGCCATCATGATCTGGAATCCCAAGTCCAAATTTTACAGATACGGGTTTGATCTGCTAGCACAGCATACAAGAAACCCCAAGCATTAATCCATCTACCAAAGCTAGCAATATATTTTCTTTAAGCTAATATTCTCTATTAAGATGATAACGAAATCTTCAGCATTCTTTCAAAAACGCAAAGTATTCATATAACAGCAAAAATCCGGACATTTACAGAACACAATGTTAGCAGACTACACAGCTCAGCCTATCAATGAGGTTCCTCATCAAGGGGCTCAACCCAATATTTTTGGAACAGTGTTTGCACTAGAAAATAGAGCAGCTAAGGCTATGGGCACAAACAAGTTACAACATGTCAGATGTTTCGTTGGCGTTTTACAAAATTTCTGCCAGGACTGCATAATCATCCATGAAAGAAAACCCTCTCAATTACCAGACTGACGCAACATCAAGTTGCTTGAGAGGAGGGTTATTTGAAATTTCAATTGAACTTTGCAAGCTGTGAGACTGAGCAGAAAAAATAATATTATTATGACTTACAAAGTATCTCAGACACCAAGGATGCAAAATCAACCTGTGTTTGAAATCTTAAACACACTTCTGAATTGCACTTTCCTCTTTTGTTTTTTGAGTTGACAAAGCATGGACCATTTCAAGAAAACCCGACTTGATTTTTTGACATTTTCACATTTCCCAAGAGTATAAATCATGCATTTTAAGCAAGTTTGTTATCATTGTTCTGTTTCTAAAAAGTTTGAAATTACTGCAACTTGAATATCAATTTAAAATACTCACAAATTACAACACATATTTATAGAATTTTCATGTTTTTTCTTCTAGGTAAAAAGTTACTGTTTGACAAACTGAAACATTTGCATTTCTTTCCACCAATGATCTGCTCAGGAGTCGGTTATTCACCAAAAATCTTTGTCGCATTATCCTTCTCCTGACTATATTCCCTTGCTTGTTTCCATTTTTCTTTTGAGATAGGATGGGCATTCCTGACATTGTTTATATAGTCAGGGTATCTAGGATAACCCACAAAATTACTTGTCTAATCTGCTCTTGTTCCATTATGTAACAAAAATTTGGACAAGTAGACTCTTCATGGAACTCTTCACAAGGTCTGCAATGTTGATTTTTCCTGAGCAGCATTGAGAGCCATTCTCTGAGGAGAATGGGGACATCTGGTCAGGGACCAGGATGTGGAACCAGTCCAGCACTGGGGGACTCAACCTTGAGTTGAGTGACCATTCTATTGAATGGAGACATCTGGTCAGGGACCAGGATGTGGAACCAGTCTAGCACTGGGGGACTTAGCCTAGAGCTGAGTGGCAATTCTTGAAGTTTCTTTAGTTCTATGCTCTTGCTAAAGGTGATGCTTTGATTCGTTGACTAAACACTTGCACAAGGAGGTATCTAGGGTTTTCTTAATCTCTCTTTGTTAAATGTTGATGAATGATGTATGTTCATGGATTGAATAGTAACCATTAGAGTTGCATTTTGTCTTGACTAGGTCATTATTCAACCTTAAGTCACCTTGGTTTTAAGAATTACGTCCCTCATAGGAGTCCTTCAAGGGTTAGAACCTTAGGCCTTTAAGGCTTGTTGTCAAACCTAGGATAGGCTTCCCAAAAGAAAGGTGGGTCACCTCCTTAGACGCCCCAGGGTTAGGGTAGCTTCTTAAAATCATTGTCCCAAAGCCTTATTTTCCTTAAAACCTAGCATCTAGGATAGGTTAGGTTGCATATGCATGGAAGATTAGGGTAAACTTAGGTCTGCAATTTTATGTTGAAAACCCTAAAAATCCAACAACAAAAAATTGCAATTTTTGGCCTCCCTAAAATTTCGGCCTTGTTCCCTAAAAATTCAGCCTCACCTTTAAAGCCATAAAAACCCTAGGTCGAAATTCTAGGGAGCATAAAAACCTAAAATTTCAAAAAATTCCTAAAACTTCCCTAAAACAGCCCTAAAACCTAGCTTTTCCACTATCCTAACCTACCCTACAGCCTAACTTTTCCTAATACCTATTCTCCTAAACCTCTTAGGCCTCTCTTCTCCTCTCTCCCCTCTGCTACAGCCCTCGGCCTTCCTTTCCCTGCCCTCGGGTCTCCATTTTGGAGACTTGTTCATCCCTCCTTACACCACCCATTGGCCCTCATTCACCATTCTTGGTTCTATTTCGGGCTGTTACAGCCTTGTTTAAACCTCATACAGTCTGCAATTTCATTTGCAGACTGTCCTAAGCACTGTTTCAAGGTCTCCACCTGCGTTAAAACAAACAAGTGGTTGGAAAAAAAGTTAGAATTGTGAAGTATAATATGTATCATTGTATTGAATGCACACTGCCTCAAACTCTTCTTATAATACATTTCAGACTTTATTTGCAGACACATACTGTACTTTATTTTTGTTATGTACAGGCAGTCTTTTTGCTAACTGATAAACGTTTGGGAAGGTGATTGATATTCATAATGTATACTGCTGAAACACATTGAATCCTAATACATTTTGTCACTGTTCATTATTGTGCTCTCATTATCTTGCCTAGTGCTAATAAGGGCTGCTCCCTTGGCTGCCCTCTTTAGGGCTGTTTAATAGTGACCTATCCTAAGCTTACAACCCCCTAGTCCCTGCATACAAACCACACAAACAAGCATTAAACGGATGGTTGAAACAGCATGTTAAACATTGTTAACTAAAGTCTGGAAGTTACATCTTGATACTGCTGATAAATATGTTTTTTATGACAATCATTTATGGTTAATGAATGGTAAATAGTATTAAAGGATGCATAAATGCAAGGGCTGTCATATCATGTTACTGCTGCCATAACACTGTTTACACCTTGTTACTATTCGTTTTACATACTGCTGCAACTTGTGGTTATGCTTACATTTGAAGTGGTAAATGCTAGCCAATAATTACATTGTTAATGGTCCTTATTTCACATGGCTATTTGAACAATCTTAGCACTGTATTTTATACCTACACTACACTTGATCATCTTCTTCATTTCTGAAGGCAATAGTCTCTAACGCACTTTTGCATAGAAGACATATTCTCTTTGTCCCCAAGTGTTTTGGAGAAGTGGACAGTGGTCGCTTACTCCTTCATATGCTTACCGGTGGTTAGCCGTTCTAGTTCATCCGGTAACAGGGTCTAAAAATCTACTTTTTGCATATGAAGTCCGATGAGGTTGGAACCACTCTCAAACATCCTGAGACAAATAATGGGTAATGTTAAAAATTTAAGGGTGGTGGTTCGGACAGGCTGGGTGCCTAAACCAGTCGGACCAGATGTTTTTTCCAGAACCGGACCGGTTTTGATAACACTGATCTATACCTAATTTGTAAATATTGAATTGTCAAATTCAGAAGGGACATTAACTTTGATCTTTTGTTGCCCTAGGGTTAAGGAGTAAAGTCTAACCCCTTCTCTTCTTCAATTTTTTACCAAATTTATGTTGTATATATTTCAAAAAAATACAGAAAAATATAATGTTGTGAAAACCCTAAAATATAAAAATCATATCTCAAAAACTATTGCAATATTGAGAATTCTTATTCACCCAAAAACTGTGTCCCACTAGGTTTCTTGGAGGATCATTGAGAGCATCCTTTTTATGTGGTTAGATTGTGAGATATTAGTATTTTTGTGGAAAGTATCGATGCTTTTCAAATCTGATCTAATAGCTACAACAGAAAAATCAGCAAGTTTTGAAGGCCTCAAAGAGCTGGAATAAAAACTAAGTTTCACCTCTGGGGTGTTGAGCATCAAGTGGAAGAGTTTAAGTGGGTCCACCATCTATTTTATGGGTTGGTTAGAGCTTAAACCAGATCTAGTTAGGAACTTTCAAATCTGATTTAGGGCCTCCTTTCACCCTCTTGTGGTATGTACTTTACTCTAACACTAAAGGCCCATCTTATATGCTAAGTTGGTGATGTTTGGCTGGTTTTCATCTATTTTTGAAGCATTATTGACTGCTATAATTTTATAACAGCAGTAAGATATTGTGGTTATCTATCTCAGAATTGATTATAAAGTACTTTAAAGTTTAACTCCTACCGTCCGCTAGTGTCATATATATGCTTCATTCTTTTAACTCCAAAAGGCACTGGTCTTAGCCAGAGGTTGTTTATAAAGGGTATTTTGTGCTGATTGAGTAATTACAGATATGTTTCACCAATATTAGAGACTCCCCCTTGGTCTTAGGAGTTGACCTAAAGTGTTGAGAAACTGGTTTGTAGTGACATTGGACACTAGCTTCTCATGTGCTTACCCTTCATAGCACCGGGATTCGTGAACTTGATCAAGGATGCTAATTTGAGCTGTAACAGGGATCTGTGATCCTTGGTAGTTTAGTTTGTTTGTTTTTTTATGGGCACTATTTCTTTGCCCAGGACCCGCATATGTGGCAACAGCCTAACTGCTGCTGCCTCTTTTTTTTAAATGTCTTCTGTGCTATTATTGATTATTTTTATAGAAGTTTGAAGCATATTTACAAAAAAAAATAATAAATAACAGGAAAGTAAAGCTAGAACTAGAAGAAGGGGTAGACCAAAGCAGATAAGCCTCCTCACAAAGGAGAGCTGATCTTCTCATCATCTGCACCCATAATAAAGATGAGGTTGGATAGGGAACTGATGAATATAGGCTGCAGTTTCCCACAGTTTTCTTGAAGTGGATTCAAGGATTAAGCTTGCAGATCAAAGAGTAGTTTTCTAACATAAAATCTATTTGGTTGTTGCACACCATGACATCAGAAAAGTCTGCAAATGAAACAATTCCTCAAGCAGAATTAATAACTACAGATATATGCTGATCCATGCAATAAAAGAATCCTTACTCGAGAAATCACAGCAGTTCCTGCATACCCAAGCTTGGAAACACTACAAGTCCAGAAACTATTATCATAGCCATCCAGCAAGCATTGTTTAATCTGCTCCACATCCTTTTCCTGTATGCAAGACAACATTTAACAATGGCATCAACATGCACAACAGAACATTCAGGATCCACATTCACTTGTTGCCGCCATACAGACACAGAAATATTGCCTTGTAAATGGTAGGGAAATCATATCAAACCTTATGTACAATCAAAAGACTTGATAACCCATTAAGATTGATTAAACAGGAGTGAAGAATATATCCAGTTTGTGGACAACAATTATTTAAAAACTATGTGTTGGGCACCAACCTGCAACTTGGTTTCTTGTAAACATAAGACATCAAAGTTCTCCCTCTGAGTAAGCTGCACAAATGAGTTATCATCCTTCCGTTTCAATAAGGCTCTCAAACCATTCACATTCCAAGAAATCATCTTTATTATATTTGCAGTGTCCAATGGAGAACTAGGCCTCATGATAGCTGGGTTATAAGCAACCCATCCCGGTTGCACTTTCTTGTGAACGAGCATTGTCCACGGTTGTTCAAAATTGCTAACCAGCTCGTTTTCCCCAACAGCACCGGTTTCTATTATCTTTGATTTTTCAATAACCTTTAATGTTTTTCTCTTCTTTCGAGCCAACACCTTGTCTGATGCATTTGCCTCAATCATGGATTCTTCACAATCCTTATTCTCATTTTTTGTAAAAGGTTCGTTAGTATTCTGTGTTTCTTTCTTGCAATTGCTTGACTGTGCAATAACATCAACAATTCCCTTGCTTTTGTTGTATCGCTTCTTGAAGCTAGTAGAATTCTTCCCAGTAACCTGTAGTTTGTCTGCATTATCTGCCACACACTGGACCAGAGATTGGGAATCCTTTACAGAAACTATGATCGAACTTTTACACCTATTTTTCCTTCCTTGACTTATAACTTGATCTGGGATAGTCTCTGGTAGACAGTCTTGTACCACCTTTGGTAGACCATTTCCAGAATTTTGAACTGTAATTTCCAAAATAAGGTAAGACAAAATTCAGAACATACAGGAGCTGTTTATCATTATTTTCAGAAAATATATAACTAATATTGTATTATATACAAATCCAGCAGAAACTAACCAACCATATATAATATACTAGAAGAGTTCTTGATAAATCTGAACAAAAAAATTATAATCACTTTTGGTGCTCACTCCTTCCCAGCAGTTGACTGGATAACTGAGAAGATTTTAACATGGTAGAATGGGAAGAAAAATGTGCATAAGGGAGGCTTCCATCTTTAGGTGTCATGAAAAGGCACAATTGCACCACTTGTAAGTTATATTTATCACTCAGGAGCAGAAACAGCTAACTGATAATGGCTGGTCTACATGGATCAATAGACAGTTAAAACAGGTGAGAATTCAGACCATGCTGAACAAATGCTATGGAAATTTGTTGTAAGCTACCTTCACAAAAAAATCCCCATTGTCAATTAAAATGCAATACTCAATTACAAGATCTGACCCTTAGATATCACCACTTTTATTATGGTCAGAATCTATTCAAAATATTCAAATATACTCCCTTAATGTGTCTCTCCTGGATTCTAAGAACAGTGTTATGTAAATTTTCCTTTTAAAATTCAAACTAGGGCTAAACAGTATGTTTATTTGTTACTGAAAACCACACATGAATTTCTTTTACTAGTATTGCAGCGAAAAGTAAACACTGAGAAACATCCACAACATCACATAAATATAGACACAGTGTTTTGGGTATGGAAACCCCCGCATAAAACCCAAGATGGGAAAATCGGTTCAGCAGTCAAATATGAAATTTATATTAAGGAAATAAGGAACAATTACAACCAGCAGATAAATTCACCCAACCTGGCGAAATGGAACCTCTGCTAAATCACAGAGCAAACCCAACAACAAGGTACAGCCCCCCTGCGCAGCTGTACGTTCTCTGCATCAGCAGTACAGCCCTCCTGCGTCAGCTGTACAGAATCCGTATGGTGCTGACATCAGCAGCGCTGAATCCGTACGACATCTGTACTGCCCTCCTCTACCATGTATGGTCCTCCCTCTGCGTGATCTGTATGGTTCGCTACTCAACCTAATAACCTGGCGAATCCTCTGGGTGAGTGTCCCTCCGTCTTCTCAACAAACTTCTCCTTCTGACTTCTCTCTCTGTCTGTATCTCTCCTGTGTGTGTGTGTCCTCTCCACCAAATCTTCTTTTAACTCAATGGCTAAGCGAAAACCCTAACCCTCACTATGGATCAATGGATGTGATCCTCCGGTGAGATCAGTGACCAAGATTAGATTAGCCATCACTTAAATTATTTCACTTTTCACTTTATAAAAGTGATTACATTAAGTCAAAATCAAATTAGATTAATTAATGTATTTTCCTAAGTCAAAACTTAGGAAAATCACATTAATACATTTGGCTTCCTGTTTAATGTTTTCCTAGCATGCAAGGACACATGCAATGCTAGAAGACCTTCCTTGTTGCCACTTTCTAACATGTTAGACCAATAGCCAAACTATCGTCCGTTTTACAGAAAAGCTTAGGCAAGAATACACATGAGACTGGGAAAACAGTGGATTCATTAATTCATCATTAAGTAATGCAATGAGTCATTACATAGTAGGAGATGAGGAGTACATTACATAACTCCCAAAGACCTAATCACTTAACAACTACATCAAATAACTCATTATTACATCACTTTATTATTAAGAATTTATTATATGCCTAAGTCCAAATTAATATGTGTAAGTTTTAACTATGGCCATTAGCTATAACACCTTGCAGTAATGGTCATTTTACATGTTTGTTCAAATACAAAATGACAAAATCTTTTGAGCAGCGAGATTCTTGAAGACTACCCCGAAATAAGGTTGTTATGGCTATATATTTCTCACCCCCTTGTCACTCATGAAACTCATTGAGGACCTGCTGTTGTCATCTTGCTGACACACTACCTTACACTCTTTGTTTGCTCAACCTTCAGGGCCTAGTCACTCCTTGCATTTCTAACAGGGAGTGACCACAACTTCATGGCCACACCTTGCATAACTAACAAGGGACAACCATCTCTTCCCTAGTCCCACCTTGAACAACTAATACGGAGCAACCAAGCCTTGAACCTTTTCAATTGAGCAATTTTCTAGGACATGAGCCTGAACTGAGGTGGATCCTTTGCATCATGAGCTTGGGAACTCGTACATGACTCAGAGTTCACTAAGTTCCAGGAGTCTATATCCATCCTACCATCTTCTCCATCAATCTATATAAGGAAGTGGATTACAAAGAAGAAGGGGAAGAAAAGAGAAAAAGAATCTAAATGTTGCCCATTTCCATAGCAAGACTCTTTTGTCATAGCCTCCATGAGATCTAAGTTAACCTTGCCTAGGTGAGGGTTAAGGAGAAGGTGTTGGAGCAAGGGACCAAGATGAGCTTGCACCATAACGTAAAGTATATCTAAATGGGTTATAATGGTCTTCATGATTTTCCCCTCCATCGTATTATTAATGTGCTTTCTTATACATTACTATAGCAGATCTTGTCTTTCCTTGAGTAAATTAGATTAGATCTAAGTCTTTTTATCTTCTTGCTGCTTTGAATAGTTTGAGGTCAGTATATCTTTGTCTTCTTGTGTGTAGGTAGCAGGTGTAAGCAGCTAAAACTGGATCTCTAGAGCTGCATCAGCTAGCATTACGTGAGGACAACCATCAGATCTAAAGTACAGTAGAATATTCTCTTCCTCCTCATGCAGTTAACAAGTGAAATGCTTAGATCTAGTGGAAATCTTGTAGTAGTCTATCACACAGTCTGTCTCGTACCAAGGGCACATCCTAGGGAGGCCTCACCTATGTACAAGAGGGATTTCTCCTACAACAGAATTGGCCACTCTGCTGGGGAAAGATCCATTGAGTTTTCCTTCGATCTTGAAAGTCCCTTGTTTGTTTCATTTCTTGGAAGGGTATTTTCAATTATTTTCTTCCTCCCTTGCTTTCTGGGTAATCGGGATTCTCAGACCCCTCAGATCTGTTGAACTAAGGACAAATTTCTCCCAAATCTGATACTAGTCGCTCATTTTGTTTGAGACACAGACCGACCTGGTCACACCTTGTTACACTATAAAAGCGCGAACAGCCCCTCTAGTCACACCCTGATAGACTTCTTACGAGCAACCAAGTCCTGTGGTTTATCAGAGACTTTTTCCAATTTTCACCTTCAGTTCAACTGGTAGATTGAGTTGGGAGATTGTGTGTGGTCTATTTACATTAGTTTAACCCCTAGAAAGCTCTTTTATTGGTTTCTTAAAGAGATCAAAGCCTCTTTTGTCACCTGATGCTTGTAACCTTATATGACTTAGTGCTGAGTGAATTATGATCTGATTTGCATTCTAATGCATACCGGTAGTTGTGTATGAGTTCTTTTGCAGTCCTTTTTGTTTCATATGTGATTGCACATGAAAGACAAAGGAAACTCTACATCATCATTTAAGCAACTACGTCTTAGGGTCTTGTGTTGTCTGAAAAATTGTTGTGCAAATAGTGACCATTGCCAATATCTTACATCCCTTACTATTTTGATCGAGCGTGGTCTGCATTTTCATTTTCAATTTTCATTATTCAATGTGAAGTAAAAAAATGCATTTCATGTTCATTATTGAGTTGTTAGAGGTGAAGCATTGAAGTGTTGAAAGGATTTACAAATAGTGTTGCTTGTTTGATAACACTCATCAGAAATGTACCTAATTTGCCTCATAGGTCATTGGGAACTTGGGGACTTTTACACCATACCCAGGCCATACCCTAGATTTCCAGGGACTTTTAAGGGACATACCTAACATCCCTCAATAAATTGGGGATGTCTAGACATCACTCGACCCTGGTCAAGAAGTCAACAATTCAGACTCTAATTTAGAAAAAAAGCGAAAAAAAATCTACCTTATGCTCTAACCTAATGCGCCTCCTCCCATTCACCCAAATACTATACCTGTGGCCCACCTTTCGACCTCGGTTAAAACTAAGTTACAGTCTGGCAAAGCTTTCGCTTGGTAACTTGCTGCTCCACCACTTGACCCACTTGAATAGTATACAGCTCCAATAGAGTTCGACGATTCCAAGGTTCACCATTCCAACGCTACTCTTCTGAGACCATTTCCCATTCTACTCATTCAGGCAAAGCCAAATGTTAGTTCACAAGGGTTTCGAATCTTCTTATATCAGCAAGAATCCAGTTAGATCGCCTCCCCCCGTTTCGGTACTCTCTGGATGCTCTCGGCCACCTTCGACCTATCCGACAAGAGTTAAATAAGATCATCAAGGAGGACAGGAAGTTCGTTCAGATTAGATGGGTCAATCCCTCGAGAGGGTTGCGCCCAAAAATGGCCTTTTATGTTGAACACTTCCTGGAGATCAGAAACGAGCTCACTGTCCGACCACAGTACACGTTCCGCCACTGGATGCACGCTCTTCGGATCCCTCTCGGACAACTCAGAGTAGGGTCCCATAGACTTCGGGTAGAGACAAACCACCAGATTGATAGATTGGACAGGATCTGCCAACTATGTCATCTATAGGAAGTGGAGACCAAGTCGCACTTTATCTTCAAATGCCTTATATACTATGAGATCAGAGGACGTTTCTACTGCTTGTTTAGAGGCCCTCAAACGCTAGCCGCCTTTTTCAGATACATTGATCAAAGATGTTTAGCACTTTATATTCAGGAGGCTCTCAGGTTTCGAGCACAAGTTCTTCAGCCGCCCCCACCAGACCCAATACCACACAATGGATCACGACATTCTTCAACATGCTACCATCCTCCAAGGGAAACAAGAGACCTATCGACTAAGATACCGATCCCACTTCCAGATCAGTGAAGATTTGTGGATCTCGACCCACAAGATCTCAGCGGCAGCTTCGTACCAGACCTCCCTCCGAAAGGCGCACAAGGTCCTCCAGACCTCATCGACAGCACCTCGGAGGACGCCCCACGCCCACTAGCTCCTATTCGGGCCAGCAGACACTATTGCACTTCCCTAAGTTTTCCTCTTTTAGCCTCGGATATTAGGAGTACTAGACCTTCCTCAATCGTTCTGGCTCGAGGATCTTGTCCACGTGAGCTTCTCCGTCCGAGGGCAGGGTTATGGTGTTCAGACAAGGGCAGGAGTTCTCCCATACCTCAGACAAGTTTGCACTGCACACTTTTACTTCTATTATATTTTACTTCTTGCATTGTATTTCTTTTAAAGGGGGATCGATTGGTCATCCCGCAGGAACGAACATCATTGTAACCGACAGTCCCGTTGACCTACTTTGTGGTCATTAGTGGACATAAATAAAATTATCTTACCTTATCTTATATGGTTCAGCAGAAAACAAACTTGTGTAGCACTCAGTTCAGTAGAGGCAAATATATGGAAGCCAGTTCTATTAGTTGTGAAGCCATTTGGCTCCACAAGTTACTAGCAGAGTTGAGAGATCAGACATTGGATGCTACCATGATTACTCTAACAATCAGAGTTGTATCAAACTCTCTAAAAATCCAAAATTTCATGATCGATCCAAGCATATTGAGATTAGGTATCACTTCATTAAATATAGGGTTCAAAAGGGAGTTGTGGTTCTGAAATACATTCCAACAAATCAGCAAGCAATTGATATCTTGACTAAGCCCCTTGCAAAAGGGAAATTCGAGATGTTTAAAGAGATTGGTAAGAGATTGGAGAATGCTTTCCTCGGTAAGAGGGAGCGTTAGTGAAGTGTACATCAAATAGTCTTCTACAGCAGCAAAGATGTGCCCCTATTCTGCATCACCATAGAAGCTAGAGAGGATCACTCTTGCTTTATAAAGGAAGAAGGCACATGCATTGCCAATTAACCTTGTTTAAGGCATGTGATGTTAAATAAATGTAACTGCATAAGATATTCTATTTTGTATTATTATTATTATTACCCCTTTCAGAGATGTTGTTCCTTTGATTAGGGATGTCATTGATGTATTTGGTCATGTAAAGTCTTGAGGTAAAACCTTTGTTGTAAGTCAGGTCAATAGTACCCACAAAAGTATTATTGAAATGTATTTTTGAGTCTTCCAAGGCAAGTCGGGCCTAGCAACAAGGAGAAGTCGACCATGTTGGGTCATTAGGCCTCTCAGCTGATTAGTATAAATAGAAGAGGCGCCTCCCTCATTTAGACAAGCAGAAAACACTCAAACAGTTGCGCTAGAGAGAGAAGAAGTCTATCTGGAGGAGAGGAAGCAATCTAGTCTTATTCTTTGGGTCTTATACTGTGTTATGTTGCACCTATACCCAGCGCACCTTTAAGTGTACCCCACGGAAAGAGGGCAAAAATTTTCAACCAAGAGGGGTGTTATCGAGCAATGGTGGTCATGGTTGGGCCCTTTGGTCCTCCCTTTAGGAATACTATGGCTCAATGGCACTGCCGACTGCACTTTATTGGGGTTTTAAACCTCGGGGTTGGTGTTCGAGGCCCTTAAGGATTGACCACTAGGTCACATGGCTCCATATCCTGTTTACATGCTCTGTTGGCCTCTGCTTCAGCAATGAGACATTCGTCTCCATTCACAGCCACTTATGACACCCTCTTAGCCTCTCAGATTGTTGGTGCCTGCTCTCCCTGGCCTTATCTCCTTATTGGAAGACATCCTCCACGCTAGGCCTTTTTTATGCTTTGAGGAGGGCGTAGAGGGATTTTACAGCATTCTAGGGGTTAGATGGAGTATAACGCCCTCCCTCTAGCTCACTCCAACCTTTTGTTTGAAGTGATTTGCTTATTTGAGCGTATTTTGGCACCTGAGAGTAAAATACCCCAGGTAGCCTATCTTGAGTCTACGTTAGGCCATATTTTATTATTATTTTCTTTTAATTTTAAGTTGACATTTTATAATTTCAAGTTGACTTATTTTAAGGCATGTAGGCCTACATATTTGTAAGAAGTGAGTGTGAGATCATATAAATAGATCTCCTCACTTTTATTTTAAAGATAGAACTTATGGGATAATACACTATGCATTTGTTTTACCCTTGCTAGGGCTCTTTGGAGAGATGTGCCCCTCCTGAGGAGATTTTCTGGGTTAATGCAAACTATTTTCTGGTAATTCTTTGGTGAAATTCTTTTGCAAGGTGATGTTTTGATTTGTTGGCTAAACACGAGCACTTGGAGGTGAGGCTTCTTATCTCTTCATTTGATTGATGGTGGATTATGCACGTTCAAGACTAAATGGTTGCCCTAGTGCTGCATTTTCTCATAGAATGGGCCATTGCCATCATTCTTGTCACCTTAGCTAATTGAGACATGTCTCTTTGTGAGGGTTGTCTAGGCTTTTTACCTTAGTTTTCTAGGCTAGTTGCTTGACCTAGAATCTCTTCCTCTCTAGGTTAGTTGTCCTCGCTAGATGCCCTAGGTTAGGGTAGGATTGTGCTAGGGTTTTGCTTCCTAGGTCTCAAACCTCCCTCTTTTCCCAACTCTAGTCAATAAGGTTAGATAGATTGCATTTTACATGGAAGATTAGGGTAATTTTAGGTCTGCAATTTTATGTTAAAAACCCGAAAAATTTATAAAGAAAAATTGCACTTTCAAGCCTCCCTAAAATTTCGACCAACTTCCCTACTAACTCACCCTGGCCTCTAAAGCCCTAAAAACCCTAAGGCAGAATTATAGAAAGCCCTAAAATTCAAAATTTCCTAAAAATATAAAATTTACCCTAAATCTAACCCTTAACTGTCCCATAATCCTTTCCCTTTCCATCTTTGAACTCGAACTTTCTTTCCCTTGCTTCCTTCCCCTAGCAGCTCTAGGGCTTCCTCTTATTCTACCCTCGGCTGCCCTTACTTCCTTTTACTTCCTCCTCGGGTATGCCTTTTAGGCAGCCCTAGGACTGCCATACCTCGGATCTACTACCCTAGTGATGACTGATATATTCTAGTGTATGCATGCATAAGGGTCAGTTTTAACAATTAACGAATGATGGTTCTATATCATAGTGAACACCTTCATTGGTGCATACTGTTTGTGAATGCTTGCGTAAATGACTACATGCTGTACTAACCAAAGTTACATATATCGTGTCGGCGAATATATCGCTAGGGGCCCGGAATGAAACTTATCAGCAGCAACGGCAAAAATATCGGAAAATATTAGCAAATGTCGTATTGCATTAAAAAATACAAAAATAAACCTTTTTTTTTTCATTTTTTTTAACATCTAAAGCAACAACAACATCAAATAAACACATTTCCACATAAATATTAAAATACAACTCATATATAAGATGCATAATATGTCAAATGGTGGATCATGATCAAATATCGACTATATAGTATAAACTAAAATACTGAAATGTGTTCTTGATGGAATGATAGAAAAACACATCAAATGATCAAAATAAATGTCTCTCAAGAGATGAATCATCATGACTCATGAGGCATGTAGATAGTGTATCAAGTCTAGACATAGGACACCAACATAGTATGATAGTACAATGATAAATAATAGGAATCAAGTCATCGACTCCCTGAGGATGATCTTCTAATCAATCTACCCCTTTTACGGGTCAAGGGCACCACTCTTCCTCTAGAAGCAGTAGGTGGTCGTGGAGGTGGTCCAGATGAGCCTAGGGTGGAACTAGAACCTCCAACTGCTCGAGTAGATGTTGTGGATGAGGGGGAGGCGAATGTGAACTGTCTCCTCCCAGTCCCAACTGTATGACTATGTGGAGGTGGTGGCATTGGATTTGATCGGCGTTGCACATGAGTATCAACCTCCTCCTCAATGTCCTCATAGTCATCCTCTGGAAGTGGAACATCAACATCCTCCTCTCCCCCCTCCTCCTCCGACAGATCTGCATCATCCTCTTCCTTCAACCATTTAGGTGCCTCGTCCATCACAAGATCCTCCGTCTCCACCCTCCATTTGCTGGTAGTGTGAATGTCATCCAATGAAATGGCATCTGAATTGGGTACTTTCTCAATTTGTTTCACCTGCAACCTTAGATTGTAGTAGACATAAACCATGTCATTAGGGCGCTAAGAAAGTAACCTGCATTAGTATGAGATCCATAGTTAGGGAGTAATAAATGATGATAAATTCAAATACAAAATTGTAATAAATTATATTTAAAATTAATAAAATTATAAAGAAGCAAAGATTATAAATTTAAGTTTAAACTTTAAACTTTAACATTTCTAAATTCTAACCTTCTGCTCTTCTTGGAGTGTGTCTTCTCAAAGACACTCCAATTGCGCTCACACCTTGATGAGCTGCAACTTTGACTTAGCACTCTAATGGCAATTTTTTGCAACTCTGGGACTCTGCGACCATAGTTAGTCCACTACACATCTACAAAGAAAACAAGGAAGGTAAGACAAATTACAAATTACAAAGTATTAAATTTTTACCAAGTAAAAAAAATACAAATGAAAGGGTAATTAATTAAGAATCTAAGAGATCAAATTTTGAAAGTTTTAAACAAATTGTACCTAGAATCCTTGTGGTTCTATCGTGGACAGCCATGTCATAGCCCAAAGTGCCACCTGACATCCTATAGATCTCCATCTGTCTAGAAATCTTTGCGCGCTCAAAGGGAGTTAACACCATCCTCTGAACACACTAGAGAAAGCCATCCATGACCTCAACATCAAACTGAAAGCCACATGCATAAGAGAAAGCAGGGTTGAGGTAGAGCCCTGCTGCATGAATGGGACGATGGAGAGTATTATTCCATCGTTCATCAATCACACTCCATAGTTCAGCTCATCTTGTGAGTCCCACCTCCCCCTTGTCCTCATAGTAGTGATGGGTAGCTTCCTTGGCCCTATCCATGGCCTCATACAAGTAGCCCATTGCGGGCTTTTCACCATCAACCAAACGAAGAACCTTTACCAAAGGTTCACTAATGGCACATACCTCCTCCAATCCTGCCCAAAATGTCAAATCAAATTACACCATTCGAGCAATGGCTTGCCCATCTTGTTTGGTGCTATAGACACAAGAAGCCCACTCATCAAAAAGAAACATCCGCTGCAACTCCATCATAACCTTATGCATAGACTAAAGAGAAATGAAGGAAGTGGTGAATCGTGTGAGTGCAGGCTGCATCAACTCCTTGTTCCCTGTGAAGCATCTCATGAGTGAAAGAACATATGTATGATTGTATATATATTTTGTCACACTCCAAGCTGAATCAATGACTTCCTTGATCCAAGGAAGTTTTCCCATGTCATCTAGCATCAAAACAATGCAATGGGCGGCACAAGGAGTCCAATACAAGCTTGCATACCTCTCCATCAGCATCCTCCCAGCAGCAACATAATTGGTAGCGTTGTCCGTAATGACTTGGACAACATATTGTGGACCTATCTCTTGGATAAACTTATCCAACAAATCACATAATAAGCGTGCATCTTTAACATAAGGAGATGCATCAACATATTTGATAAAAATTGTCCCCCTGGGACAATTGACCAAGAAATTGATAATGGATCTGCCCTTCCCATCAGTCCATCCATCTGACATAACACTGCAACCGGTGGCCTCCCATGACTGTCTGGGCTCATCTAATCTTCGGGTGCAATCAATCTTCTCCTCATCAAGGAGTCTCCCTCTCAAATCATTATAGGAAGGCCCCCTATAATCTGGACCAACAGTGCCAGCAGCTTGAAACATGGCATGATAGTAGGGGTTATTTTTGGCGATGTTCAAGGGCACATCACCCCATAGAAAACACTTTGTCACAACTCTATCCGCCTCTTCCTTCTCCCTTTGTTTGAGCATGGTTCAAACAAAAGGTTGCCTTGATGCCACGTAAGGTGAGGTTGAAGAAGGCATAGTGGGATGTGGGGGTCGTGTAGATGAGGAGAAGGAATGCATGTCACTTGTGGCTCCCATGGTTCGTGACTGTGTTCTAGATGCAAGTTCATTTCTGAATTCCTCCTTCTCGTCCCTCTTCTTAGCCATGTCAAGAATGGATTGGTTTGCAATACGCATCACTTCTGGGGTAACAGCAGGACAAACATCCACTTCATGCCCAACAATTTTGGCAAGGTGGTATTTCAAGCGGCTAATTCCACCACAAATATCCTTACCACATAGTTTGCAATTCAACCTTTGCCGATTATTAGGGTCAATTGGTTGCCCATACTCCCACATTGGATCCAATGGCTTTGGCATTGTGTCACTATTTAGTTGAAAGTTGAAACTTGAAACTTGAAGTGGATAATGCCAATGGCGATGAAACCTATGCCACAACAAAAAACAAAAATGAAGAAATTTTAAAATGTTCTTCTTTAAAATTTTGAAAACAATGAAATTATGAAAACATTCAAAGAAATGGAGGGTGGCCTACCTAAAAGGATAAAACCCTATAGGCTATGATTGTAACAACAAATCTACCCCCTACACTAAATCTAAACCTAAACCCTACACTAAATCTACATTAACCAACAAATCTCAAGCAAAAAGAAAAAAAAAGAAATAATACATACCTGAATAGATTTAGTAGATGGAACCCCACTTCACAACAATCTTCAATGGCAATGGAAACTTGATCGTTTTCCCCCTTGCTCTCTTGTAGAAAATCGCCCAAAACAGGGGTGGACCACTTCCTCAACGCTGCAAAGTGCAAATGAATCCCAAAAACCCGTCCACGACCTCTTTATGGAAAAAAAATCGTGTTTTTTTCCAACAAGGCGAAATATTCCATCAACTCATGATATTTTAATGTGTCGCGATATTTTAAAAACTCGGCAAAATATCGCGATTTTTTCATGGCGATATAGCACCGACCCTTTCGATTCGCGATATAGGCAATATATGTAACTATGGTACTACTAACTACCTATTGAATTACTCGATGCTTGTTGCATACACTCTTGTTCTTATGTGTTTTGGGCAATGATATATGCTTGTACTTGATCAATAAATTGCACATGTCTTTTCGTTGTTTACATTTTGGAATAAGGCTAAACTTTTGGTGGATATACTGCTGCAATAATAACTACCCAGAACAAATAAGTCCTTTACTCATTCTCTACACTCCATTAGGCACTGGTAGCTAACATCATCGAAAGAGGTATCCTTTAGTGTCTTTTAAGGGTCTTAATAGGGCTCTTCCCTAGGACGTTTAGGCTTCCGAAGCAGTTGGCAGAAGTTGACTAAGGTGACAGTGGTCACTTCATCCTCATATGCTTACCGGTGGCCTGGACTGCCATTTCAACCGGTAACACACTGTACTTGGTTGACGTCTATATAGAGGAAGTTTTGCAGTGTTTTCTTCCCCACGAGGGTTTTACAGGATAAATCTTTGTGTTCTCATTTGTTCTGTTGTGCTTGTTATTCTTTCAAAGATCATTTTGTTTTGGTATAACAACTTTTAAAATCTTAACATGTGCCACCACCAATTAATCTTAGAGGCATGCATGCATGCACGCACCTACCAGTTAAAGATTCAGTTTGGGTTTAGTTTTTAGCAAATTCTATTTATGAGGTTGACTTGTGATCAAGCAAATTCTATTTCTATTTTGAGTCACATAGAAACCTATTTTATAAACCCTAATAAACCCTTCTCAAATCTGTAAGAGAGAGGACAAAGGCACGCATTCATTAATTAAGTCTCGAGTCTATTAGCTAGCAATTTAGGGGTATTTCCCTGTTGCAGATTTTTTCATGTTCAGAATTTATAAAAGCAGTGGCAGGTGTTGACAGTGACCTAATTGGGTTATCATTATATTCTCTAACGGTATGTGATCATAGATTCTAGCGTAATTTATAATTGTTGTTTTGAGTAACATTTATTTCAAACCATTTTAGTTTCCTGTAGAAACAGCTAACAGAGTGCAGAATCTGTGTACTGAGTTAGATAATTTCTATACTTCTTTCCAAGACTTTAAGTATCACTCGGATTGGAGGTGCTTAACCAATAATAGTCAGCTTTGATACCACTTGTACTGATTATAACTCACAAAAAAGCATGATAAACCTGCATACATACAATGTACATACTACAGTCAATACCAACATGGGGCACAACTCCCCAGAATATTATTATGATGAGATACACAACAATAATTCCTTAGATATTAGAAGTATTCCAAATAATCCAAATACATCCCAGTTCTTTAATCATAAGTCAATGTGTAATAATGGTTATACTGACCACTTATATGTCCGTGTTCTCACTCATTTCCCATATAAGCCGACTAACAGGCTGACCCACTATTTACATATACATTTGAATTTTTATATACCCCCATTAGGGTCATTGCATAGATTATACACTTCCTAGCCTCTTACACTAAAGTGTTTCTAGAAATTTACAGAGTAATCCCAGAACACAAGCTAATCAAGGTACAGTTTAACAGTACTGGTCCTATATAGAAGTTGCCGAAATATTTGTTTGAGACAATCAGACCAAAACTCCTAATCACCAATAGATTGATTAAAAAAATGGAGGTTGATATAAATAGAAGATAGATGTTCAAGAGAAGCCATCACATTTAAGAAAACCGGAGTCGCTTTAAATCCCAAGTATTGAGTTGACTGCCATCCACCAGAACCTGGCAGTCAAAGCAAAGTTACACTCAACGGTATTGTTATATATGTTTAAGTATTGTTTGTAAGAGAGGAGCCAAATGAAAGCTCTTTTTTGGACTTGCAATATAGCTTAAGATTTTAGGGATTGGATTCTAGCAGAACATTTAATGCATTTTATGGGTATACTATAATGGGAAGGATCTTCATGGCTGAGGTTATTGGGATACTATCTCTCTTACAGGCCTTGCTTTTTTATTTGAGGGGAGGCACAGGACTAGTTTATTTGGAAGTCTCGACAGATTTTATGTTTCAGGCTGCAAGTCTGATCAAGCAGCACAGATCACAAGCTAGGATGATATTTTTAACACAGTTGCACACTATTTGGAGGTTGGAACTAAAGCTGATATGCCGATTCTCTTTGCTTCTGTTGAACAAGGGCATCATAAGATGGAGCTTCACTCTCTAATGTATCATTTAATGTAAATTCGATGATTTTAATGTAATGTAAGATGCATTTCCAATAAATAACGACCATCTTTTCTTGGCAATGAGAGTCTACCTGCACTCTCCTTTCTTGAAATTTTCTTCAGTGCCAAAATGAGATCCCGTTTACGGCCAGTGGGCTGAATTCCATTTCTTCTAAAGATCCAACCAAAGAAATTAGCATGGCATGTTATATGAAAATATCACAGAAACGTTTGTACTTCAAATGCTTCCAAGTCCATTATCCTCACATGCACCATTTATGATAATATATCAAAACAAAACTGCAATGGTGCTGAAATTGTATTTGAAAGAATTTCAACATTAACATAGGTGCGAACATAAAAGTGGCAGTTTTAATCAAATTTTCCCAGATAATATAATCAAACGAGTGTACTACAGTAGCAACAGTGCACATATACTCACAAAAGCTGTCTAGTAGATCACAAGACATAAATGGGCAATCCCTAGAGGGAGCCTTAGAAAGAAACAATTCTGTTGGAACCAGATATTTACCTCATCATTGCACGCAGTTCTGCCACTGTCAACTTTGTCAAGCTATCATCATCCTTCAAGTCCACCAAACTGTCTTCAATGCCAACTTCACTTGATCCTTGTCGAACTTCTGGAGAGGGTATCTTCATGTCCTGAACACATGTACATAAACATATTTAGGGAACACTGAAAGCAGTATAGACTCACAGAAAGAAATTATTCTGAAAGGTACTAACCTCATATTTATCACTGCTCTGAATCATGGATATGCCGTCTTTGATTTCATTCTTCATTTC
>LPNX010201938.1:291346-328982 GCA_001517045.1 Pseudotsuga menziesii
TGTTATGAGAATTTCAAAAACATGAAGCCAGGAGAATCTCAAGGACTCAGAGGCTAAGCTACAACCAACAGAACAACAGCTCTCCAACTTGCATGAAAGGCCTGCCGCACCAATCCTACTCTAGACGAGACAGAGAAAATCTCTGCATTGGAAAAGGAACAGAGCACACATTTGGCTTTGGGAAGGGGCTCATAGGCATATGAAAAGTAGGGTCATCTGGCTACAAGAAGATGACCGAAACACTGCATTCTTTCACAAGCAAGAAACTGCCCAAAAGGCCCACAACTTGATCTGGGGAATCATTAATCATTGGGGAGTTCAATGTGAAAAATTTGAAGACATCAGCGATGCGCTTCTATAGAGATATATGCACACAGCCCCAAGGAGAAACCCTGACGAGTGTGTTGAGAAGTGTGTTGACGACTGCCACTGCTTTCCCAAAATGAATAGATTAAGAGGATAACCAATCACTGATGGGCTAAGCCACATGGTCCGGATTCGAGTTTCAGTTCAACACAATGAAATTCAATACGAGTTCAAATTTTTTTATGAGGTTCGAATAAGGTTCGCCATTAGGTTCGTCCATATACATATTTTCACAATAAAAAATATCTTTTAAAGTTTTATAATATATTAAATATCAAATATATATATATGATATACATAACAGAACAATTTAATATATTATATATAGAATATATTTGATTTATAAGCGTCTAGGTTAAACAGCTTATAGTCATACATTATAACCTACCCGTCCTAAAGAAAAACACTAATACACAGTTCGTAATATAATATATTAATATAAACTATATAATAGTAATACTGTCTGTGTATCCACCCATATATAAACTATATTATACCTATACCACAGATGGAAAAGTAATATGTTGCCTGTATTTAATACGGCCATTGGGGAAAAGGAATACAGCCATTGTTTTTATGGATATAGTAAACCGCATTTTTTTTTAAGTGTTCAATGCAGCCCATGTACGTCACCTGCTGCCAAAGATATCTGCATTACAATTGTGGAAACAGGCTTCCCAGATATACAACACGCATTTCCAAATTTCATGGGCAATGCTATTGTAGATATGCCAAAAATATTTCAGCCAAAGTGTGCCCGCCAGAATTAGACCTAACACAATTTCAAATGGTAGAACTTCAATCATCTAGGGAGAAAAAAATCATAAATGAGGGGGATATATACCCCTAAATACTACTCTGAATTCCCCATGATTCAAAATGGACTTATGGGCTTATGCTATAAGGCTTTGTCATCATCCAATCTTACGAGGAGGTGGTGGGAAGGCCCCAACAGGTGCCCACTCTCTAGGGAGCATGAGGAATCAATTTCCCATATGTTGGAACTTGGTCCACTATTACTTTACAAAAAAGATCTGGGCTTATGCTATGAGGCTTTGTCGTCAATCAATCTTACGGTCAGGTGACAACATAAATCTAGCCTTAGAACTTTGGATAAACAACACATCTGATATGGACAAAATATGGACAAAAATTTAGCTCTTGAAGTCATTTGGTCTGTATGGCTCATTATGAATGACTCATGAGAGCATCTTTTAGGGCCATGAGCTAAATCTATACAGGACATTATACAAACTGAAATCAAGCAGAGCAACCACAATACCTCCTAAGATTCCAAAGCCCCCACAACTCATTAGACATCCCGACTATGACCAATGCACTACCAAAGGATACTTCGACAAGGCCTCACAAGGCAATCCAAGATTAAATAGGTTCAACGGATAGTTCATAATGCCATTTGGAGAGAAGCTAAGTTTTAAACTTGGCATTGGACGAGCCACAAACAACAGGGTAGAGTGTATTGCAGTCCAAAGTCCAAACCCTTCTCAATCTAGCTTGGGAAGCAAGCATCAGGTACCTTGTAGAGAGTTCGAAGGTTCATAAGTTGTATTAGGTTGGACAAAGGGAACAATGCAGGATATTGATCTATCCCACCAAGCTTGGACTAGAGCGATCCAAGCTAAGATCAGAACTTTTCTCTCCATCTCATTTGCACACATTTATAGGGAACTCAATATTGAGGTGTACAACCTCGTGAAAGGAGTTGTACATATCAACCTGAGTTTGCTACAGATTGATCACGCAAAAGAAGGCCTCCCCCTCCCTCAATCAAGATCTCTCTTTCCATTCTTATATTAGAGGTGAAGTTGACTTGAATAAGCAGCCCCTTTGTTTCGGCATTGGATGTGCATCATCAGGCCAGTATGGTTTTTCTCAGGTGAGTCTTGTTAGGACTCCACAGACGTCACCAAGAATCCTTGTGACCGCACTCTTAATCTTTAAGCTTTAGCATTTTCTCTAATCGGTACTATAAATAGCAATAGTACAACTGGAAGATATGGACACCAAAAACTAATGTAATGGGCTGAAAAACAATTTATGAGTAGACTTTTTTCTTGTGAAAAAAAAACAGCGCCACGTAATGTCATCTCCAACCAGTGCCTCCTGTTCCACAGACAATCCCTCCAAAACTTTAGAGATCATCACCCTAGTACAGATTTTATTCTAGGATACTTCTAAGTTGTGATCAATCTCTTTCAGTGCACTTCCCTTGCTTATACATCAACATCTCTGCCAACTTTATGCATCCCAATGTACAATATCATCAATAAATAACATGTTACGCCTCTAGTCTCCTTCCATATCAATGTTCTTCTAGATCTATAACAAGGGGAATTTTACATAACATTTGATGGCAGCAATTGTCTGGAATAAGCATGGGATTTCCCAATTGTGGTTGGTGACAGTAAATAAAGTTAAGACAGGAAACTAGTATGTCTAAAATTTTGTTTAGAGGAATGTATGTACTGAGAGGATGAGATTGAAGCTATTATGTACACAAATAAGTGTGATGTGCCTTATGATAGTCACAATGTGCCATAGGCAAAAAAGCAAAAAGTCAAATACGCCAAAGGACAGAAACAAATATATTAAAAATACGAGGTTACAGGATATGGTGATATACAGTTAAGAACATTGCTATATATATAGGGCATAATATGCACAACTACCCTAATGGAAAAGACTCTATGTAACAATTATAAAGTGCAACTAATAGTAATTAGGTATATAACATGCCCTCCCCTCTAGGAAGGCTTTGTCCTCGAAGTGCAAGAGGAACCGAGGCGAAAAACTCATCGATATTTGGAGCAATATTGATGCAATGTACAAGTATCAATCCATCTTGGGTCAACTTCTTTTCAAAAATATATACCGATAAGATTCTTCAATGAAACTTCTTTTATCATGAATCCAAGTACATCTTCAGCAAGATGTATTAGAATTTTGATTTTTTAGAATGTTCCAACGTGGATTACCTGAGGAGCCGCCAGTTGACAAACATGACCAATGTTTGATTCCAGTGTATGTTGTCCATCGATTGCACACCAGCAGCAGAAACTTTCCGAAAGCTGTCTCCTCACTTAGGAAAGTGGGAGAGGTGTGACCTTGAGGGCAAGCACAGAGCTAGGTACTGTCACCTACTCCTAGCTCCTTCGTTTAGGCTAACTCCTAACGAAGCCAAGGGGGGTAGTCCCTACAAAAGAGTTGCTATGGCTCTTAAGTTGTTAAAGTGTTTGAATGGTTACGGATGCGGATGGGTGTTGTTTAGGAGTTATTGTAGTTAAATGTGTTTGTTTATTATGAGTTTGACACATAGATCAAAGCAATCCACGTTGCTTGCAAGAGATTAAAAGATAAGCAATAATTCAAGACTTCATAAATATGCATTCACAGATAGAAATTAAAAAGGCCAAAGACAATTGATCCAAATATAACAATTATGCAAATTAAAAGACTAGTGCCTTATGGAGTCAAAATACTGAAAATGCGTATTGAAATTAACAGCAAGTCTTGAAATAAAACTAGTGAATATTAGGTTGTGCCAGTGCTCTTGTGTAATATCCCAAATCCTGATATTTTCTATTTCTATGCAATTTTACTGAAATAACCGAGCATGCAAACTGCGATGCAAAATTTCCCTATTTTATAACTAATATTAGGGTTAGGGTTTGCAGGATAGAATGAACACTTACCACTGATAAGCCGGCTGAGAATGCTCCAGAGAGAATACGCACGCAAGATGAGCTGAGCTGATGAAGAAATAAGCTGGTTTTCTGCTACAATACCCCGGTTGGCTGAATCAAACAAGTGTGACGTTTTTGCTGAAGGGATGGTCAGTTTCAGCTAGAAATAAGTCAGAAGGAAGGTGTGCCTGTGCCGGAGAGGATGACCGAAGCATGCAAGAGTTTTGAAGGTGTGCCTGTGCCGGAGAGGATGACCGAAGCATGCAAGAGTTTTGAAGGTGTGCCTGTGCCGGAGAGGATGACCGAAGCATGCAAGAGTTTTGACCTCTCTAAATGCCCTAGCGAATTGATCTCCCAGTCTGCTGTTCACGTCCCCACAACCTTGTAAACTGCTGCTAGCTGCCCCAGATGGACAATCTGATAGCTAATAATCACCCAATGCAGTAGAGTGATCCTATCAGTGAGGATGCAGGATGCATGCGAAAGAAATATGGTGATCCAGAGTCCTGGTGAACGACTAGGGTTTCCAAGCTAAATGCCCCCAGCTGTACGGATGAATCTGCAATAACCTTCGGACTTATACTGGAATACTGGATAATGATGAATGCAATAGATACGGTGACAAACCTGGATGGTTATTCCTGAAGGAGACTAGGGCAGATGTCTCACTGTCGAAATCCCGTTAGTTGAAGACACCGTTTCCAACCCCAACTGTTGTGGCCGCACGCTGTGCTGCTTCTCAAGAGCTCCAAAATAATAATAATCCAAAAGTAAAGTCTCCATTCACTTTATCTTTCTTTTATAACTTTCAACTGCGAAAACCCTAACTTTTGACCTAATTAGGTCACTTTAACTTCTAATTTGCAGTTGACTTGCATGCATGCGCATGGAGACTTAATTGGGTGCATGCATCATTAAATAATGCATAGATGTCATGCATGTCACTTTTAGGGTTTGCATGCATGTCATTTTTAGGGTTTGCATGCATGTCACTTTTAGGGTTTGCATGCATGTCACTTTTGGGAACATTACAGTCCTCCCTCGCCAAAGATTACTTGTCCTCAAGCAATGCCAACGCAAATCCACAATCAATCAACTAAACCAACTGAATCCGGAGATGATCCCAAGGTCCCAAATTATCCCAGGAGATCTGTAGCACCCTCTGCTGAAAACACTACATTATACAATACCATCACCAAAGACCTCCTGAAAGCACCCTCTAGCAATCACTAAACTGCCAGTCACTGTAATCCCAAGGTCCCAAGTCAATCTGAGAATTGTAGAGTTCAAAATGCATCCACCGCTACCCTGCGTAGTATCGACACAAGGAGCATTATGTAGACTCCCAAGTAACACCATCAATAAACACTGTATCCATCCCTCATAAGGTCTTCCACCTGGATCCCAATGCAAACTTGTGCATATTTCATCCCAAATATCTGAAGGCTCTTGTGGGACTTTACCCTTGGCTAGGAATGTCTTCCCAAGAATCGCCCACTCAATAGGACACCAACTCTTAATCTCTCTCCAATCCAACCCCCGAAAAGTACCTTGTCTATAAGCACCATCACAAGGAATAATCCTACCAAGTTGACATTCTACCCTTCTGATTTCAACTGGAATGCTCATATACTGCTAGTCAATTTCTCAATCCTGGCCAACCTGTAAAAACCATCCACCATTTTGCAAATGTGGACTCAAGCTACTGCAAGCCCTGTCTATGTACTCCTTAAGAGGACTGCTTTGAAATGCAATAGTATGTTTCTTCTGCTGCCCCATCAAGGAATCCAACTGCTCTTCAATACTAGACAACCTAACCTCTGACTCGGTACATACAACTTGAAGAACTGTAAGCTCAACATCTCGTTGTACTATGGTGTCTCGGAGTATCTTTGTCCTCTCTTTCATCGCTAGAATGCTTCCTTTAACCCGTTCAATCTTCTTTCAGTGACTATCATCTGGAAGCTCTATCTCATGCATGTATAAACTCTCCCTAACCTCCATGTGTGACTACTCACTGTCTCGACTGCTGTGCTCATTGCCTTGCACCTCATGTATTTCGCATGTCATAATTGTCTGGATTCCTGCTGTAGGTGATGAAGAGTGTACCAACTCCAACTCATCACATGGTTTGTCCACAATGTGACTAGCAAATGTGCTTGTGTCGCTAGACTCACAGGATGGCTCTAATGCTATCTCCTCATGCACATCCTCGTCATGTACCGTTAACTCCAAATGAAGCCCACCAACAACCTATACTTCATGCTCATCTTTCTTCTCTTCCCCAACTATGCCTTTAAGGAGATCCTCATCCAAATCCTTGGGCTGGCTCTCGAACTGGATGGTGTAATAATCTTGAAAGGACAATGCCGCACATACCTCATCACCCAAGGCTAGATACTCTTGATATCGAGGCAAGTATTGAAGTACTATTAACCTCTGCCAATTTCCAGTCAAGATCCTTCTCATTGTCTTCATGTTCTCACAAGCTGGCAGAGAAAAACCTTTGTTCTGACATGCACTTCACCAACATCATTGACATGCATTTGCATGTACACGCATGTATCAACATGCGATTTTTTTCAATTGCTATGTGCCCACAGCTGGCAAGGATCATGCTTTGATACCACTGTAATATCCCAAATCCTGATATTTTCTATTTCTATGCAATTTTACTGAAATAACCGAGCATGCAAACTGCCATGCAAAATTTCCCTATTTTATAGCTAAAATTAGGGTTAGGGTTTGCAAGATAGAATGAACACTTACCACTGATAAGCCGACTGAAAATGCTCTAGAGAGAATACGCATGCAAAATGAGCTGAGCTGATGAAGAAATGACCTGGTTTTCTGCTGCAATACCCCGGTTGGCTAAATCAAACAAGTGTAACATTTTTGCTGAAGGGATGGTCAGTTTCAGCTGAAAATAAGTCAAAAGGAAGGTGTGCCTGTGCCAGAGAGGATGGCCGGAGCATGCAAGAGTTTTGACCTCTCTAAATGCCCTAGCGAATTGATCTCCCAGTCTGCTGCTCACGCCCCCACAACCCTGTAAACTGCTGCTAGCTGCCTCGGATGGACAATCTGATAGCTAATAATCACCCAATGCAGTAAAGTGATCCTATCAGTGACGATGCAGGATGCATGCGAAAGAAATATGGTGATCCAGAGTCCTGGTGAACGACTAGGGTTTCCCAGCTAAATGCCCCCAGCTGTACGGATGAATCTGCAATAACCTTCGGACTTATACTGGAATACTGGATAATGATGAATGCAATAGATACGGTGACAAACCTGGATGGTTTATCTTGAAGGAGACTAGGGTAGATGTCTCACTGTCGAAATCCCGTTAGTTGAAGACGTCGTCTCCAACCCCAACTGTTGTGGCCGCACGCTGTGCTGCTTCTCAAGAGCTCCAAAATAATAATAATCCAAAAGTAAAGTCTCCATTCACTTTATCTTTCTTTTATAACTTTCAACTGCGAAAACCCTAACTTTTGACCTAATTAGGTCACTTTAACTTCTAATTTGCAGTTGACTTGCATGCATGCGCATGGAGACTTAATTGGGTGCATGCATTATTAAATAATGCTTAGATGTCATGCATGTCACATTTAGGGTTTGCATGCATATCACTTTTAGGGTTTGCATGCATGTCACTTTTAGGGTTTGAATGCATGTCATTTTTAGGGTTTGCATGCATGTCACTTTTAGTGTTTGCATGCATGTCACTTTTGGGAACATTACATCTTGGTATATTTTTAAGGATTTTAAGTGATCTTACTTATGGTGTCAACGAAGGTACGTCAAAAGCTGGGAGAATATTTCAAGTCTAATCTGTTGAAGGCATGACAGTTCGCCCAATATCCCAGGCTGGTATCGCGAAGATTGACCAGCTAGCTGAGAAGTTTAGACAGCGGGGGTTCCGACGCCTCTACTAAGAAGAACTTAGGAAAATTCCCTACAACGCCGGTACGTTGGTTATGGGGTTTAAATTTTATTACGTTTCTCTTGCAAGATTAGAAATCCAATGCCGTTTCTGAGTACTCCTATTTTAAAGTCGGTCAGAGCATACTCCGGCAAAGAGAAAACGAAGTTAATTAATTATGGGGGTGTGCATTGCAAATTTTATTAAGTTAATTAATTAAGACTCTCTGACAAAGAGCGCTCTTTACCTTGTCTTATGACAAAGGTTCAAGAGACTTATCTAATCTAAATGCCTAATGCAAGAATATGCAATTCTAACAATGCTCTCCGATAGAGAGTGCTCTTGACTTGTGTTACTACAAGTTCAAGAGACTTAATTAATTTGTTAAAATTAAAAGAAACAGAAACATAAAGATCTAAACTCCCCAAGAGTCTCTTTCAGGCTTTTTAGGGCCCTAATCGAGAAAGCAAGGGGGTAAGCAAAACTATCAACAAGTAAAGAAACTATGCATTAGCCAAGTAGATAATCAAAGAAACATTTTCACTTCACTTTTCATGAATGATAAACTAATCAGCAATTAAACTGTCTAACTTTAATGAAAAGATAAACTTCCCAAGATTATGAACTATTCTACCCTACTTTTAGCAAAACATGAAGCAAAGCATGAAAATGGAGAGACGATACAAGCTTCCCCCAAATGGGGGAAGATGGGCGTGGGAGCCGTAATCCCACTTGCTCTTTATTAATTTGTTACAATGCTTTCATTTTGCTGCCTTTTTTGCTTCTTTATTTATTCTTGTAAAGCCTTTGGAGCAATCTGCAGAAGGGGAAAAGAAGAAGTGGGAATTTATGGTTTTTTAGGGCTTGCTTCTTCAAAATTTCGCCAGCATTTTCGATGTACCTGTCACAAAAATAAAAAATCAGCAAGCATGTATTGTTAGAATACAGTAGGAAAGGCAATGCAAAAAGAAAAAAAAATTTAAAAAAATTTGAAAAAATTTTATACTTAGAATTTTTTTTGAAATTTTACATGCAAAGCATAAAAAAATTTCCTAGATCTAAAGAAAGAAACTATTGATCTAGGAAAGGCCCTAAAAATAGATCTTAAATAGTAAATATTTGAAACTTGGATCTATTTTATGAGCAAGTACAAAAAAAATTAAAGAAGAGTAAAGAAAGAAGTTTCTTGTGGATGGAACACAAGAAATGGAGGAAGACTCCAGCTTTATTTCGAATGGAAAGAGATCGATCTTGTAGGCGCTGCAATTACAATATGTTAAATGGTAGGTTGCTTGAAGCTTGGGCTGGATGTAGCTGAACTCGCACCCTTCTTCAACCTGTGACCTGCTAATACCAAAACTCAGATACAAGTGAGATCATATATATGAAAAGTATGCAAAAGAAATTCAATCAAGATCAATACTACGTATAACTAACTACTCATATTCATCAAGATTAGAACCTACTTTGCATAAATAACCTAATTGAAACTACAAACACCTACTCTACCATGCCAATAGTGGCCCTCTTGAGCTTAACACATAAATAGATCTCATTCAAGTAACAAAAAGAGTAGAGGGTTTGGAAACAGTATCACCTCAACCAGAGAACATTCACCACATGCAAAGAGAGATGGACCTCCAAAGTCAAAAATCTTATTAATCAAATGTAAGCAAAGCTTATTACAATTTTTGCAAAGTAACTCCAGCACAAAAGTTCCATCCTAATAGAGCTAAAGGAGCCTTTATTTATACAATGAGAGAAAACCCAAAACCCTGAAACCAAAAACCCTGACCTAACCGGCTTGGCAGCTAACTGAGAGCCCAGACCTGAAGATGAAGAGCTAAGAGTGAGGGGAGGTCTCCACCTAGGCAAAGCGCCCCCACTCCAACCCTAAACATTGAAAACCACCACCAGATGAAGCCACATGTGTGAGGGCGCAGTCATGGAGGAGGTGAGGGCGTGAGCACTGTGAGGAGGCATGAGCTTGTGAAGGAGAACCACCTGCTAGGTTTGGAGGAGCCATATGCTAGGTATGGAGGAGCCACTACCCAGTAATCATCAGCGCAAGAGCCAGTTCCGCCTCGATCAAAACATCAATCCAATGGATGCTCTCCACCTCCTCCAAATCGTGAGCCAGCTGAAGAGGGCGAATTTGCTAAGTGAAGGGGTCATGAATACTCACTAAATGTTGACTGAAGCTACCTCCTGTTAACTCCAATCATCATAAATGCCCATTGCCATGTCATTTTGCATTTCATTTCGCCGAATTCGGACTAATTTGGAGAGATTTGGATTTTCTCCAAAATAATCATTTTAATTAATTAATCAATATTTTCCCCAAAACTGACTTTTTTGAGAAAATATGCGTTATGTGGCCAAATGATAATCTGAAAGTTGGATCTGGCTGGCTAGCTGATCAAGAATGATTTTTGGCTCAAGGTTAGAGCCTTCAATCACTGAATTTGGGTTCCGGATGACTAACTTATTACAAATTGAATTTTTCCATTTAAATAATGGAAAAATTTAATTAAAAACTTAGGAAAAATAAAAAAATAATTGTTTAACGTGTCCGGTAAAAAAAATTCGGAAAAATTTTTTAGGGTCCTAGTAACTTAGGACATGACCATGCTCTATTCTAATAATGCCTAATAGGTTTATATATACTCAGTTGGGCTCTAATAACCCCCCAAGGCCCAGAATTCAAAATCGGGCATTCCAACTTTGGAGGAAGTGGGAAAAAACCTCGTCAATTATACTCGGCTATACGCAAAGCATAACTGTCAAGGGCAAAAAACTCCCTGGAATACCTTAGTTGAAATTCTACGTCTTAGGAGACCGAACCACTCAAAAAACCCTACTAGCACATTTTATTACAAACCTCGCGGGGCCATGGTCAAAATTATTCAAATAAAAAACCGACTAGCCAAAACTGGCTAGACACAAAGGCAGATCATCTGGTACACTAAAATCAAACATTGGTCATGTTTGTCTATTGGCGGCTCCTCAAGTAATCCAACTATGGTACAAAAGAGTTGGCAACATCTGGCTCCAACTG
Source organism: Pseudotsuga menziesii (assembly GCA_001517045.1). Taxonomy (NCBI): domain Eukaryota; kingdom Viridiplantae; phylum Streptophyta; class Pinopsida; order Pinales; family Pinaceae; genus Pseudotsuga; species Pseudotsuga menziesii. The sequence goes on from LPNX010201938.1 coordinate 302,400, forward strand.
TGGGACGAGTACTCGCTTGATCTATTGATCAAAGAGAGTGCCTGAGAATCCAGGAATCTCCGATACCTGCATGTAAACAGAAGTGTCTCAATCCCATGTATATGTTAAAAAATATGCCATGATGAAATACCAGAAAGAATATTTTTTGCTTTTTCAAAATAAAGTACATGAAATAAACTTTTTATTTTTAGCATATAAATGAAATATGATACAAATGCTAATATACAAAAATAAAAAACTTTTTGATACAACATTCTTCATGGATATGATACATAACATATGACACAAAAATAAAGTACATAAAAATACAAGAAGGATGGGTTTAGAAAAGCCCTGGGATGACCCCTTGGTCATCTTGGAGGTTGTTTCGATAAAAGGGCTTCAAGTGCTGGCCATTCATGGGCAAGTTTAATGTTTCTCCATCCATGGTGTTAAGGAGAAAAGAATTGGTGCCAGCCGTGTCGCGGATGATAAACGGGCATTTCCAAAGGCTGTCAAACTTTCCATGCTTCCTAGGCTTCTCCCTTCTCTTATCCCATAAGAGACCAGAATCTCCTACTCGGAAAGATCTTGGCCTGGCTGACCTATCAAAAGTGCCCTTCATGCTTTCTTAATGTCTGAGTGACTGATCAAGGGCAGCTCCTCTGAGATTCATCCAACTCTATGATCTGATTGATCCTCTGCTCCATTTCTGATTGTTTTGTGCCATATTCACTTAACATCCTGAAGATCGAAATCTACATGTTGACCAGAAGGGTGGTCGTGAGTCCATACACAAGCTCAAAAAGTGACTTTCCAATTGAGTTCTTCTTAGTAATCCTATCCGCCCACACAGCATACTTAATCTTGCTATCCCACGATCTTTTATTATCCCCCACAGTTTTTTTAAGGATAGTCATCAAATTTTTATTAGTGGACTCAGCAAGTCCATTGCCCTGTGGATAATAATCAAATGAGTGGGATAGGATAATGCCATATATAAAACAGAGATCATTTACTTTTTCGGAACTAAAAGCTTTGGCATTATCGATTGTTATCTTAAGGGGAGTTCCGAATCTGGTGATGATTCTTTCCTCGATGAAATCTATAACAACCTTCTCAGTGGCAGTTTTAGTGGGTATAGCCTCTACCCACTTAGTGAAATAATCGATTGCTATGAAAATCCAACAAAAACCATTGCTAGAGTTATCCTTAAATTTTCCAATAAAATCAAGCCCCCGCTGCTGAAAAGGGGCATGGACCACAACCAAAGTAAGGGGAAGGGCAGCCAATTTCTGCTTCCCAGTGAAAAGCTGACACTCTTGGCAACACTTGACATGCTTGTGACCATCTGAAAAAATAGTGGGCCAATAGTAACCAGCTCTCAACATTTTGTGGGCAGTTGTATTTGCTGCATAATGGCCTCCACAAAATCTTGAGTGAAACTCTGCTAAGATCTTCTTGGAATCATGTTCGTTGATGCACCAAAGTATGATATCATCGAGGTTCCTCCAACCCAGACCCTCTTGGGTAAGGCAATACCTAGCAGTCTTAAGTCTCAAAGCCGGACGCTTGTGACCTTTGAGGTGATCCGGGCAAGTGAGATAGAGAAGGAAGAAAATGATATCAGAATACCAATGATTGTCAAGCTCTTGAAGGCCAGGAGTCATGGTTGGCTTAGGGATATTATTTTCTGCAACCATTTCAATGGCTTCTTCATTTTTCTGAGTACGCATTCTAGCAAGGCCTTGTCCCTTGATTAATTTAGTGGGCTTTATTTCAAGGTCATACTCCTGGATCTTGGACACCCATGTACCCCTTATTCCTAAACAATCCTTTTGAGACAGGATATCCTTTACTGCAGTGTGGGGAACATATCCAATAACCTTAGAATATCCAATATAGGTCCTAAAATGTTTCAAAGATTTAACCAAGACATAAGCCTGCTTCTCCATGATGGTATACTTTAGTTCAGAGTTCTGCAAGGCTCTACTCATGAATGCTATAGGTTGCCCGAACCCTTCGAAGTTCTTTTGGAGCAACACACCAACAATAGTGTCTTATAAAGCAAAGGAAAAGGTCATGAAATCTTTCACATAATCCGGGCTGACTAAGACTGGAAACCTGGTAATGGCATTCTTTATAGAATCAAAGGCTTTCCTTCCTTCACTGGTCCACACAAACTTGGCATTTTTCTTAAGTAAGGCCTGCATAGGTTTCATTAATTCGGCCAAGTTATGAATAAATCTTCTGATAAAATTTATATGACCATTGAAGGATTGGAGGGCTTTAACATTCTTAGGAAGGGGAATCTTTCTTATGGCCACTATTCTTTCAGGATCAATTTTGACACTGTCCTTATTGATAATGTGTCCTAAGAGTTTTCCCTCTTCTATGCCCAAAACGGACTTAGTCGGATTCAAAGAAATACCATACTTCCTACATTGCTCGAAAATCTGCCTGAGATGACCAACATGGATGGATCTTTCCTTCGAAAATACAGTATGATCATCTTGATAAATCTCAATGATTTTACCAATCAACTCCTTGAAAGCATAATCCATGGCCCTTTGGAAACTAGCTCCTGCATTTAAAAGGCCAAAGGGCATTCTCAGATATTCAAAAGTGCCCCAAGGAGTTGTGAAAGTGGTTGTATGCCTATCTTCTTCTTGAATGACTACCTGATTATAACCAGAAAAACCATCTAGCATCGACATCATGCTTGATCCAGTGACCCATTGGAGCAGGGTCTCCATGTTGGGGAGGGGGTAATTGTCCTTCTGACACGCTATGTTTAGATTTCTGAAATCTATACATATCCTTAAACTCCCGTTCTTTTTTCTAACTACTACCAAGTTAGAACACCACATTAAATGTCTTGTAGGAGCTATTATTCCTGCTGCTAACATTTTTTCTAACTCCTTTTTAATGATTGGCGCTAACTTAGGATTTATTTGCCTAAGTTTTTGTCTGAAAGGCTTGCCCTTTTGACACTCTAGTTTTAAGGGAATAGTATGTTGAAAGACATCTTCCCTGTATGCTTTAAGTTCGTCATAGGTAAAGGCAAACACATCCCTATACTCTTTAACCAAGTTTATAAGGCTGTTCCTCTCTTTTTCGGAAGTACCTTTTCCAAATTTTATAATTTTAGGTTCTGTTTCCGTCCCAATGTTGATTTCAATGTAATCCCTCGGTTTCATTTGCTCAACATTACTCTTTTTTCTGTCATGTCTATCAAAGATGTTTTCTAAGGCAACTAGACCACGTGGGATAGGATTATTAAACTGGTCGCCTTCTCCATAATATTCTTTACTTTCCTCCTAATCATTTACTTTAAAGTTTTGGAATTCATCGACATTGTGAATAAATCTCAAAATTTGCTCATCAACTTTGAAGACTTGCCAATGTTCTACATTGTTAGGAACAGAAGGTCTGAAGTTAATCTCTAAAGGACAATCCCCCTCTAACATCTCATCCGATGGCTGAAGAGTTGACGCTGAAACTGCAAGCTTTTCAAAGGCACTATTCTGATCTCTAGGGATTGCTTCTATATTAAGGGCATCAAAGAATTCCATTGTATCCCAGATTGCATTTCTATATTTTTTAAGTCTTTGACATTTACATGCAAATTGACCCTTAAATTGTTGGACAATTAAGTCAAAATCCCCTTTAATATTAAGCAACTTGATCCCCATGTCCTTGGCAATCTCGATGCCTAGTAGAAGTGTCTCATACTCCGCCACATTGTTAGTTGCTTCAAATTCCAATTTCAAAGCAAAGTTGAAAACTTTACCCTCTGGTGAAATAATGACAACACCAGCCCCCTTGCATGTTCTAGAGTAAGCACCATCAAAATTCATTCTCCATAATTCACTAAGTTTTCAGTCTTTATTTCTTCTTGGAGGGGTTCCAAGAAGGTGGAATTGATTTGATAGGTCCCATTTTCATCAGTGTGGTAAGCATACTCATTCAATGGTCTTTGAGGGTTTTCAACATGGTATCTTTTTTCCTTCTCAGAATACAACTTAACAAGTGAAAACTCCGATGCCGGTACGGTGGCGTAGGTCTAATCCATTTGGATTGATCCTCCCAAAGTGGCACCCCATTTCCTAGAAAGCAACATCCCCCATTTGTCCGGAACATCAATAACAAGGATGTCCATGGTGATCTGGATATCCGGATACTTAGCGGATACTTAGCCAATCTAACTAACTAATTCTCAATCATCCCTTCAACTTTAACCGGTCTAGAGTCCATGGCACATACATTCTGGTATGGCCTTGTAGTTCTTAAGTCAAGCTGCTGCATGACTTTTTTGGTCATGATGCTGGAACTAGATCCCGAGTCTAACATACAATTGTGTAGAAGAAGATCACCCATCATCAATGATACGTAAAAAGCGGGATGATCTTCTTTTCTTGGGTCCCTAGTATGTAGAACTATAGGTGGATCGACAAAGACATTATTTGAAGTTCGCTCCACGGTATCGGAAAAAGTGACCTTTTTAGGGGTAAGGGGCTTTATAGGATTTGAAGGACATTCTTCAGTTTGAGGATCAACATTACTTGGAGGGTCTAAGATTTTCAAAAGCCTCTCTCTTTGGCCAGGAATTTTGCATAATTCAAGGACTGGAACAAGAACTTTTGTATTTGCTAGCCAATTACCTAAGTCAAAACTTAAATCAACAATTTCTTTAGTTTTTACTTCTTTGGGAGGATTAGGAGCTATTACCTTGGGAATGTTCTGTGCGGAAAACCCCTCTCTTGATTTTCTTTGATAGGTTATTCCCTTTAAGTTTTGAATGTTGTTGATCTGCTCAGCTGAAGGCATCTCACCATAGTATTGAGTTAAGTTGTCAACTTTCTTTTCATAACGATTGGCCTGTGGCCAATTTCCTATGGAGATGCTAGGGATGTCATCTATGTTGTTGATATAATCAGGCTCGCTTGTCGACGTATTAGGACCACAACCTTCAGGGTGACCATGCTCCTGAACATAGCACGCATAGTGGCAGCCAGATTCCTCATGGAAATCTCTGCATGCTCTGCAAAATGGTTTATACTGCTTAACCATGTTAGCGGCCTCTAGCTGATGAGGAGGCCTTTGCTCATGGTTGGGAGGCTTTCTTCGCCAAGTTGGCTTGGCAGGAAACGTTCTAGGAGCAGGCTGAGTTTGAGTTCTTTCCATCGTTATCACCCTATTTTGTATCTCCTTCAACTGCGCTAAGTGTTTCTGTTCTGCTTCCTCCAAATTTTTCTTCATTTCCCTTTTCATTTCAATCATCTGCTTTTCATAGGTATCCTTCATAGCTGATAAAGGATCCTTGTCTTTAGGTTCATTAATTTTCAAAGGTGTTGAAGACCTTGAATAACCCTGGAGGTTGGATTCACCTGATGACTGCATGTTCAAGTCAATTTTTAATGCCATTTCTTGAGCTTGAACCAAGTTAGCAGGCTCCTTGTCTCTTATCTGGTATTGCGTTTTGCCACTAAGTGCCTCGATGTAATAGACCAGAATGGTTGGTGCAGTTGGGGCATAAGCAGTAGGGATGGCTTTTGACAATTCAGTGAACCTAGTATTGAACTCATCCATTGTTTCTGTATCCTTCTTTTTTATGTTGGTCATGGACGCAAGTTGATGCCGAGGTTCTTTCTTTTCACCAAACTTGTTGGTGAAAGAGGTTTTGAAGGCAGCTAGAGTATCAAAAGCATTATCCGGTAAATTGTTATACCAGTCGTCGGCCTTTCCATCCAAAGATAGAGCAAATAACTTCATGTATACATCATCATGTTGGCTAACAAGATCACTGACATAAGCATTGATGCATCTAGAAAAGTTCCTGAGGTGCATGGCGGAAGTAGTGGCATCAGTGCCGGTATACATCAGGACCTTCTCGACAGCTTTGTCTGGAAGACAGTGGGGTTGACCTGCTACTGAGAAAAGTCGAGCTGAGTAAAATACTCACCCATTATGTCGAAAACAGAGATATTAGTGTTTTCTTGAGAATTAGTTTCTAGAAATAAACTATGGATGTCCGATAAAGACTGAGATCCAAGATCTTCGAGGATCCTACGAGAAGCAAGTTTATTTAGCCTTCTCCTATAAACCTTTTCAGGCTCAGGGATAAACCTAAGTAAACCTTCAGAGTTTCTTCTGGTTGAATACCTTGGTAAAATTAAAGACAGTGGAGTCGCCAAATGGATTTCAAGTCTAAGATTAGTGGGGTGATTAAACTAAAAATCTATCAAAAAAGGTAAAAAACTAGAAAAAACTAAGGTCGTCCAAAAACAAAATATTTGTTCCCAGCAACGGCGCCAAAAGATGGTGTCTGCCGATTGCACACCAGCAGCAGAAACTTTCCGAAAGTTGTCTCCTCACTTAGGAAAGTGGGAGAGGTGTGACCTTGGGGGCAAGCACAGAGCTAGGTACTGTCACCTACTCCTAACTCCTCTGTTTAGGTTAACTCCTAACGAAGCCAAGGGGGGTAGTCCCTACAAAAGACTTTCTATGGCTCTTAAGTTGTTAAAGTGTTTTAATGGTTACGAATGCGGATGGGTGTTGTTTAGGAGTTATTGTAGTTAAATGTGTTTGTTTATTATGAGTTTGACACATAGACCAAAGCAATCCACGTTGCTAGCAAGAGATTAAAAGATAACCAATAATTCAAGACTTCATAAATATGCATTCACAGATAGAAATTATAAAGGCCAAAGACAATTGATCCAAATATAACAATTATGTAGATTAAAAGACCAGTGCCTTATGGAGTCAAAATACTGAAAATGCGTATTGAAATTAACAGCAAGTCTTGAAATAAAACTAGTAAATATTAGGTTGTGCAAGTGCTCTTGGTATATTTTTAAGGATTTTAAGTGATCTTGCTTATGGTGTCAACGAAGGTTCGTCAAAAGCCGGGAGAATATTTCAAATCTAATATGTTGAAGGCATGACGGCCCACCCAATATCCCAGGTTGGTATCGCGAAGATTGACCAGCTAGCTGAGAGGCTTAGACAACGAGGGTTCCGGTGCCTCTACTAAGAAGAACTTAGGAAAATTCCCTACAACGTCGGTGCGTTGGTTATGGGGTTTAAATTTTATTACATTTCTCTTCAAGATTAGAAATCCAATGCCATTTCTAGGGACTCCGATTTTGAAGTCGGTCAGAGCATACTTCGGCAAGGAAAAAACGAAATTAATTAATTATGGGGGTGTGCGTTGCAAATTTAATTAAGTTAATTAATTAAAACTCTTCGACAGAGAGCGCTCTTGACCTTGTCTTATGACAAAGGTTCAAGAGACTTATCTAATCTAAATGCCTAATGCAAGGATATGCAATTCTAACAATGCTCTCCGATAGAGAGTGCTCTTGACTTGTGTTACTGCAAGTTCAAGAGACTTAAATAATTTGTTAAAATTAAAAGAACCAGAAACATAAAGATCTAAACTACCCACTAGTCTCTTTCAGGCTTTTTAGGGCCCTAATCGGGAAAGCAAGGGGGTAAGCAAAACTATCAACAAGTAAAGAAACTATGCACTAGCCAAGTAGATAATCAAAGAAACATTTTTACTTCACTTTTCATGAATGATAAACTAATCAGCAATTAAACTATCTAACTTTAATGAAAATATAAACTTCCAAAGATTATGAATTATTCTACCCTACTTTTAGCAAAACATGAAGCAAAGCATGAAAATGGAGAGACGATACAAGCCTCCCCCAAATGGGGGAAGAGGGGTGTGGGAGCCGTAATCCCACTTGCTCTTTATTAATTTGTTACAATGCTTTCATTTTGCTGCATTTTTTGCTTCTTTATTTATTCTTGGAAGGCCTTTGGAGCAATCTGCAAAAGGGAAAAGGAAGAAGAGGAAATTTATGGTTTTGCAGGGCTTGCTTCTTCAAAATTTCACCAGCATTTCCGTTATACTTGTCACAAAAGTAAAAAATCAACAAACATGTATTGTTAGAATATGGTAGGAAAGGCAATGCAAAAAAAAAAATTGAAAAAATTTTATACTTTAGAAAAAAATTTGAACTTTTACATACAAAGCATAAAAAACTTTCCTAGATCTAAAGAAGGAAACTAAATCTAGCAAAGGCCCTAAAAACATATCTGAAATAGTAAATATTTGAAGCTTGGAGCTATTTTATGAGCAAGTACAAAAAAATTAAAGAAGAAGGGTAAAGAAAGAAGTTTCTTGTGGATGGAACACAAGAGATGGAGGAAGACTCCAACTTTCTTTCGAATGGAAAGATATCGATCTTGTAGGCCCTGCAATTACAATATGTTAAATGGTAGGTTGTTTGAAGCTTGGGCTGGATGTAGCTGAACTCGCACCCTTCTTCAACCTGTGACTTGCTAATACCAAAACTCAGATACAAGTGAGATCATATATATGAAAAGTATGCAAAGAAAATTCAATCGAGATCAATACTACGTATAACTAACTACTCATATTCATCAAGATTAGAACCTACTTTGCATAAATAACTTAATTGAAACTACAAACAGCTACTCTACCGTGCCAATAGTGGCCCTCTTGAGCTTAACACATAAATAGATCTCATTCAAGAAACAAAAAGAGTAGAGGGTTTGGAAACAGTATCACCTCAACCAGAGAACATTCACCACATACAAAGAGAGATGGACCTCCAAAGTCGAAAATCTTATTAATCAAATGTAAGCAAAGCTTATTAAAAATTTTGCAGAGTAACTCCAGCACAAAAGTTCCATCCTAATAGAGCTAAAGGAGCCTCTATTTATACAATGAGAGAAAACCCAAAACCCTAAAACCAAAAACCCTGACCTAACCGGCTTGGCAGCTAACTGAGAGCCCAAACCTGAAGATGAAGAGTAAAGAGTGAGGGGAGGCCTCCACCTAGGCAAGGCACCCCCACTTCAACCCTAAACACTGAAAACCACCACCAGATGAAGCCATACATGTGAGGGCGCAGTCATGGAGGAGGTGAGGGTATGAACACTGTGAGGAGGCGTGAGCTTGTGAAGGAGAACCACTTGCTAGGTTTGGAGGAGCCATATGCTAGGTATGGAGGAGCCACTACCCAGTAATCATCAGTGCAAGAGCCAGTTCCGCCTCGATCAAAACATCAATCCAATGGATGCTCTCCACCTCCTCCAATTCGTGAGCCAGCTGAAGAGGGCAAATTTGCTAAGTGAAGGTGTCATGAATACTCACTGAATGCTGACTGAAGCTACCTCCTGTTAACTCCAATCATCATAAATGCCCATTGCCATGTCATTTTGCATTTCATTTCACCGAATTTGGACTAATTTGGAGAGATTTGAATTTTCTCCAAAATAATCATTTTAATTAATTAATCAATATTTTCCCCAAAACTGACTTTTTTGAGAAAATATGCGTTATGTGGCCGAATGATGATCTGAAAGTTGGATCTGGCTGGCTAGTTGATCAAGAATGATTTTTGGCTTAAGGTTAGAGCCTTCAATCACTGAATTTGGGTTCCGGATGACGAACTTATTACATATTGAATTTTTTCATTTAAATTATGGAAAATTTTAATTAAAAACTTAGGAAAAATTAAAAAATAATTTTTTAACGCGTCCGGTAAAAAAAATTCGGAAAAAATTTTGAGGGTCCTAGTGACTTGGGACATGACCATGCTCTATACTAATAATGCCTAATAGGTTTATATATACTTAGTTAGGCTCTAATAACCCCCCAAGGCCCAGAATTCAAAATCAGGCATTCCAGCTTTGGAGGAAGCGGGAGAAAACCTCGTCAATTATACTCGGCTATAGGCAATGCATAATTGTCAAGGGCAAAAAACTCCCTGGAATACCTTAGTTGAAATTCTACGTCTTAGGAGACCGAACCACTCAAAACACCCTACTAGCACATTTTATTACAAACTCCGCGAGGCCATGGTCAAAATTATTCAAATAAAAAACCGACTAGCCAAAACTAGCTAGACACAAAGGCGGATCATCTGATACACTGGAGTCAAACATTGGTCATGTTTGTCAACTGGCGGCTCCTCAGATAATCCAACTATGCTACAAAAGAGTTGGCAATAGTGTCTTTGCTCAATGTTAATATATTCTATTTTTACACTGGTAATTCCCATGATTGGGTTGGAAAAGGTTCAATTTTCAAACAGTTTTTCTTGATCTAAATTTTAGGACATTCTGCATTAATCTTAAATTGTGTGGTATCAAAAGCAAATCCTTAGTTGAAACTGGAAGGTGCATGCTCAAGAGTAGTGGGAATACAAACTGATTTTTGGGCTAAGAGTAGCCTAAGACAATTGCTGCTACAATGTACATTCAAAAAGGTTACCCACCAAGATGTTACACAAAGAAGACATTTGTGAAGCATGGCATGGGAGTAGATCTAAGTTGGGCATTTGAGAATTTTCAATTGCCCAGCATATGCACAGGTACCAGATGGGAAGCATAAAGATAATAGGAGTACAAAATGCATGATGATCAATTGCAACTCAAATTCAGAATGATATAGGATTTACGATGACATTAAACATGAGGTCATAACAAGAGGATATGTCCATGTTTGATGAATAATAAACTTTACCTAGTCAATGGGAGTTGAGAATAACGAACATAATCATGTATACTGGAAGTTTTGCAAATCAAATCAAAAGCAGTTGCAGATGAATCTTCATTTTTCAGAAACAACCCAAAAGTAACACAACTAGCATTGCAACAAGCAATGAAAGAAGATGAACACAATGAGCAAATTCACCAACTCATGAAGCAAGCTAATGTAGAAGCACCAACACCACCACTTAAGAGATCAACAAGGAATAGAAATTCTACACAAAAAGCATGTTAGTGAAATTATATGTTTAATAATTTCCCAATATTAAATTGTCAACCTGAGACGTAAACTTGTGACAGACAGACACTATCTGTGCAGAGCTAGTTTCTCAAGAAGTTAATTGTACCTTCTAACTAAGATTAAATCAAAACCTAATGCTTGAGAAAGGAAATTCATTCACACACAACAGAATTTAAAATGCAAATCAAAGTCTAAGATGCATTCCATCCAAGTGATCCTTGGCCATTGTTCAGGTACTGATAATATTGCTGCCGGCGTACTGCTTATCAGCACAGAGCTTCGTTGATCAAGTGGGCAATCTAATGACTCTGGAAAAGAATAATTCAGACGTGCTGGACTAACAATCCCAACTACTCAGTGGTAATTGGTCTCGGCCAAGTACAAGCACTACTGACCTCATGCAGACAATGGTCTGCTCAGTAATGCAGTGTTATGATATTGTCAAATTCCTTGGTTCTGAATAAAACTCAATCCAATTCAAATGCTTAAAACTAAAAGCTGAAAATAAATCTAAACTTCAGAATAAATCCTATGATAGACTAGCCAGATTCAAGCCTAATTAGTGTGCACACAATCTAAACTTATATTGAGAATGCTACAGGAAAATAAACCTACTTCAAAGTACTCTCCCCAAACTATGCAATTAAACTTGCACACCAGAATAATAGTACAGAAGAACACTTAAAATATGCAAATGAAACATATATACACACAGGAAAACCCTTCTAAATTAGAGGAGAGATTCTCTCTCAGACAGCCTTATTGTGAAAGAAATATATATGTAGACATGTGATACTGAATGGTTATGTGATGGACAAGTAAACCTTGCTGGAATAAATTGTCATTAAATACAAAAGCAATGTTATATTTGCAAAAACAGAATTACAATAGAAGAGACAGAATATATACTAATGTTCTCACACAAGAATAATGTGTACAGCTGATAAAAGTATCTGTCAATGCCCTATTACAGAGAACAGAGTGGGCATTAATTTCAGGATGCAGAGGCACAGGTGCCCAATGTGTTTACACAAATCTGGTCTTTTAAAGATTGAATTCTGCACATTGATGCATAGCTTTTAGATGACTAAACCAAAAGACAGTACACAGAAAATAAGTGTATTAGAACAAGTATGGATAAAAATTTATGTGTGAAAGATGGATCTAATATATAGCAAGGAGTGGTGTTGAAATCGTAGTGATTAAGAGAGACTCACTCTGTCAATGAATTGCTTTCCTGTAAACAAATGCACATGCTGTGAAATAGAATTAATTAAACTACATGAACTCAAAATCAAATGATTATATCTAAGCACATGATAATTACAAGAAGGATAAATATAAATAAGTGACGGATTACCAAACTTGAGGGGGCCTCTCAAATTGGTAACAGCCACTGAAAATGCTGCACTACATGATCTTTATATTCAACAAAATCTCATGAACCTCTTATTGCATAATAGAAACAAAAATTACAAATCTTGAGCACAAAACTTGAAGCGTATTACAAACTCCAAATATCTAATCTCCCCTCCTTCACCTACAAATAGATATGTATACATCAGACATTCATCGAACATGATCAGATCAAATCCCCAAATGCGGGATTCGAATTTTACATTTTTAGACAAAATTCCCCAATTCAGGAAATTCGCCATTTTGGGCAGATTCGCCTTATTCCCCCACTGATATCTCTCAAACAGAAGCCGATTTGGAAAAACTGTCCAGATTTTACTCAATTTGTTGGTTTCTGAGAAAAACCCATGTCTCGAAATCTTTAGATTCGCCTCCATTTGCACACAAATCGAGGTACAATATGGCTGTTCGGAAAAATTACTGCTAAAAATCTGGGTTTAACTGAAATCTTAAAGAAACCTTGTAACTTCACACGTGTGAGCTGGGTGTGATCTAATGAACATAAAACCATGTTGGAGACATATTTAACCAAGTCCAAATGGTGGATTTTCATTCGACACCCCGCAACTATCTCGAACTACTCCAATTACAAGTTTTGGAAAACTTGTAAACACTGCAATATGACACGGCGATTTATGAGATACTATGACAAATGGAGTGATGAGGGAGTGGGAAATGAAGTAATAATAATAAAATGGCTATCTACAAGTGATGATAACGGTGACATGATGGTGACAAATTGGTGGCCCAAGAAGGCGCTTGGACCTTTTGCACTTGTGCAAAAGATTTTGAACTATGAATAGCAGAAATGGCACTTACAAGTAAGAGAGCAACAAAGTGGAGGCAGGGAATAAATGTTGAATATGAATCACTAATGAGAAATCAAATTTGGACACTCATATATCTTCCACTTGGAAGGAAGAAGGAAGGTAGTTACACGTAGGAGGTGTTTAAGCAAAAGTAGAGAACAAAAAGGATCAAATGGCTCGATACAAATCTCAATTGGTGGCAAAAGAGTACACCGAAGTTAAGGGTGTAAAGTCCCAAGAAATATTTTCATAAGTTTTCAGAATAACATCAATCTAACTATTGTCAGCAACAGCAGAAACTTTGGACTTACATCAACATGTGCATCAACTAAATGTAAAGACTACATCCTTGAATGGGTGGATGGAGGAGCAGATTTACATGACACTAGCTAAAGGTTATGTGCAACTAGGCAATGAGCACTTGGTAGGGATGGTTACATAAGACCTTGTATCCAAGATTAGGAGCAAATAAAGGAAGCAAATATATCTCAAACAAGAGAGGTGCATTAGAAATGTCCTCGTGACATTTTTGAAGTGAATCAATGCAAACAAGTGACTACTCCAACGGAATTTAGTTTCAATCTATAGAAAAATGTGTCCAAAGACACAAGAAGAAAACAATGGTATGGATATTAGAGCACAGTTGGAAGCCTAATGCATGTTGCAGTATGTAAAAGACTGAAATGACAAAATTGTTTCTTTAATGAAATAACCAGCACAAAGAAGACAGATTACAATACTCCATGAATAATCAAACATATGTTTGATAAGATAAGAGATGTTTTACAATGAGAAATGATACTTGTATAAATACCCATGCAAGGGTTTCCTTGGTGATAAGACACCACCTTTCATAAGGTGCCTCTTCATTTACCTTTTCATTTAATTATTTAATTAATGTATCAATATTATTAATATTTATTAATACTTATTTATTATATATTTTGTTCATTACATTGACTTCTCTTAAGAGAAGCTTTGTCCTCAAAGCTTTAAAGAAGACAAGGCTTATGTCTGAGTTATTGCTTGTAATGTCATCCCTCGATCTTTTGTGTTAGTAAATCTGACACTTGACGAAACGCAACGATATGAGATACGAATTCCCAAGGAAAAATGTCGCATCGTTTGTGATGTGGTCCATCCGAGATCTATTTTCATTGGAGGTGATTGTTGATCGTCTTGTTGGATAAATCTTCCTATTTTCTTGTTAGGTTGTAGATTTTGTGTTCTTTTGCTTGTGTATTTATAACTCCTTTGTTTATATTCTTTTTGACCCCGTCGTTGGTCAAAATGCTTTTTGTAATTTGGGTGTCGGTAAGGAGTTCTTGTTGCTTGTTTATCTGTTGGATTGACTTCCTTTTGAACTGTGATTAGAAACGAATTTGTATTCGTTTCTTCTTTCTCAACTACAATTAGTTTTTTGGATAGTCTAGATGGTTCCTTCTGTATTTGAACTAATTTCTTCTCTAATAGATTATTGTTATTATGAAAATTCTCAAACCTTTCGTCTTGTGACTGTTTGTCCTCTTTTAATTTCTCGATTTGTTCTTCTAATTCTTGATTAACCTTCTTCAAGGAGGAATTTGCTTCGTATTTTCCTAGTAATTTTTGCCGGAGAGCTTGAATCTTCTCTTCTAACTTTTGACTACATTGAACTTTATCTTTTGTCTTCTTGATTTGCAGAAGTAATTTCTGATTATGATCTCTTAAACGAGAGATCTTTTCTTCCTTACCTGCAACAACCTTGTCGAAATCCTTGTGTATCGTCTGTATTGATTTCTCATTTCCCTGTGACATCACCTTTGATATTTCTCTAAAGTCTTCAGATGACGCGGCTTCTGATTCCGACTTCATGTTAATGTCTTGCAATGTGATTTTCTTCCTTTTGTAAAGAAATGTCATAAACTTCTTTCCAGCATTTAAGAAAAAAGTCCCCAATGTTTCTAGCCACAGTAATCCCAAAACTAGGTCACCATCACTACTCCATGTGATTTTCTTCCTTTTGTAAAGAAATGTCATAAACATCTTTCCAACATTTAAGAAAAAAGTCCCCAATGTTTCTAGCCACAGTAATCCCAAAACTAGGTCACCATCACTACTCCACAAGGATTTAACTATAAATTGCAAGACACTAGTATAATCTCCAATGTTAATCACTTATTGCATATTCTTTGTTATTCCAAAAGTCTAACCTTTCACCTATATTTGACTCCAAAATTGCTAACTCATTAGCAAATTCATCACTAATATAATTATTGCATTCACCGGGAGCAATAGAAATAGTAATGTCTTTCCCTCTAATTGTTCCTTTTATTTGAAATAACATTGAAACATAAGTTTTTTTAAGAGTTGCATAAGACTTTTCGTGTGAACTAGCCCTCTCTCAACATCCTCTTTGAAGGTGTTGACCATGAGGTTCACGCACTCTCCAAATCTTTCTCTTTCGCCCGTGGATTTGGCCAAGATAAACTTCAACCTCCAATAATTGGACATGGTGATATCATGCCCTAGTCTGAGCCTGAATTCGCCAAAAATTTCATCCTCCACGGCTGCAATTGAATTGCGAATGTGAGCAGGAGCCTCTTTTTGGAAGAGGGCTTCCCAGTCAACCTCTTGGCTGCCAACTCCTCCCGAAGTCATCTTCACGGCGTCCTGGTGCTAGTGCTGAGGCACCCTATAGCTGGACTCCACACGCAAGTTTCTCACCTCTAAGTGCGAGGCTGCAAGAATAGATTACCCCAGTCTAAGGCAATAGCTGAGCGTAGTGTTTCCCAGGCACGGCTTAACTTTGGTTGCAAGCTGAGGCTTCAATGTCGTCCTCTTATAGCTTGCGCATGGGAGGCAGCGTGAGACTTTACAGTCGCCGAGCCTATAACCCTGAATCCCAAGCAATCTCCATGTTGGAAGCCTGCTATAGTTCTTCTAATCTGATTGATGAGGAGCATCATTGGCTTTCAGCATGGCGCGCCTGTTAGTAGCCTGTCTCGAGGGAGGAAAGGCATGTCGCGCCTTATGCTTGACCGGATGCGCATGGCGCTTCATCAGACGGGAAGGATGCTTCTCCTGCACCACTGCAGAGGAAGGACGCTCATCGTGAAAAGACGAACAGATCTTCTGGTTCGGGGTCAAGATCCGCCTCATTACACCTCAGTGATATGCTAGACGGATATGCTATGGTGAATCGTAGCTTTGCAGTCGTCTGTCTAAGCTGCGTTATGACAATGCGTCATTTTTTATGCCTGAGGGGAGGGTCGGGTGGTACCTTCCATCTCGCCACTTGCCCGCTCCTCTCAAGACCTCTCATCCTGCACCTAACACCCGTCCTCTACCATATGCACTTGACCTCCGTCCGCAATTGTATGCACACCCGCATCCAGGGAACTTACCTTATACTTACTATAAGTCTTCTCTTTTATATATATATATATATGCACTTTACACCTTGACTTAGAATGGTGGATTATTTATAATACCTTTTAAATATGATTTTTTTAATTATTTCAACCGTCACTACTGGACCGTCACGATCTTCTTAATCCTGTGTTTGTTAATAGCTTCCTCGTTGGATTCACATGGATGTTTTATTCCCCGTCGAATGGGTCAGCCTCCATCCACTTAATGACAACTCCACCCAATTTTAAAGAAATTGCTCATAAAACCTATGATCGGTATCCCAATTGATTACCCTCTGTATATGTTTTCTGTATGTGTTCAATTTGAATGGCATCTGTGTTAGATGACACCAATTACTACTTTGATGGTCAATTTATTAATTGTATGAATCCCAGCTATCTACTGATATGAGTCCAATTTGAAACGACAGACTTTAGGTCTAAATTCAAAGCTATGGTTCCCTAATAGCAGCGGTGTATTCTAAACGGATTCTACTCGGATTTAGCTCCACTCTGGCTGCCATTTTGGTTAAGAACACATTCAGGGTTGCCACAATGGATGGATGGATGGAAGGAAGGTAGGGACTGTTGAAAAGCAAGAGTATGGCACGCGATGGTATGGTTGGTAGGTGATACGGATATTAAATTCGATGGCCCTTAGGTTAAAGGAATGACAAACTGGGTTGAATGGCCCCCGATTTTTCTCTTTTCACTTAAAATTGTGTCAAAGGAATTATCTTGATAAACATCGACTCTTCTTGTCGTTAATCTAGCGATATCAACAATTGTTTTCCTGCAGCGAGTACAACGATTTCTTTTTCTTCTTTTTTTTTCAAGTCTTAGAACAGTTCAAATTCTTATTTGCCAATTCTCTTTTGTAATTATTTCTCCTGATTCCTTCAAATTTGCAGCGGAATGATTTCTTCAATGGAATTGTAAACGTTGAACATTAAATGGCCAAAGGCCTATTGTGGTCAAAGACCTCTTTGAGAGAATATGGCCAAAGGCTAGACCAGATAACCTTGCTCTGATACCACTGAAACGACAAAATAGTTTCTTTAATGAAATAACCAGCACAAATAAGCCAAATTACAATACGCCGTGAATAATAAAATATATGTTTGATAAGATAAGAGATGCTTTACAATGAGAAATGATACTTGTATAAATACCCATGCAAGGGTTGCCTTGGTGATGAGACGCCACCTTTCATAAGGTACCTTTTCATTTAATTATTTAATTAACTTATCAATATTATTAATATTTATTAATGCTTATTTATTATATATTGTGTTCATTACAAAGACCAATGCTATGCATGTTGTGATTATAGCGAAACAAATTTTCAAGCAAATTTAGACAACAATTGGATAATGGTAAAGAAAAATTTAAGTATCTTCAAGGAACAAACAATTATTGTAGCACATTCACTAGAGTTTCGAAGGTACATTACAGCTTAATGGGTAATGGTTTGCAGATTGGGCCAGTGATGTTCTTAAGCACAAATCAACTTTGGGGTACAACATCATGTGAAAGGGAGGGTCAGTTTCATGGGATAGCAAGAAGCAGCTAACAATATCTCTCTCAATTGCAAAGGCAAAATTGAAGAGTTAGATAAATGTGTGTAAGAAAAGCAATACCAAACAAAATCTAAAACGCAAGAATTAACAATGACTCACACAATACACAGGGATTTACCCTAAAAACCTTAAACTGGGAAAACAACATGCCTAAGAGTTTCTCCACTCTCTATCTCAGTTTATTACCTTTCTATTTACAATACAATATTATAGCACCCAAAACCCTAATCCATTAACCCAAATTAGATTACAACCCTAATTCCTTAATCGGAAATAGTTTACAATGGACCGAATAATTCAAAACTGACCAAAAATCACAAAATGGACCAAACATAAATCCATATCTTTCTTTCAAGGGCTTTGTCGATGAACCCCAAGCGAGGGGCTCAATGCCTCCCCATATGAGGGGGTGATCACCTCCCCCAAACGCCCTTTGTTGTCAAAACCTACAAAGAGGACAACATATGTCCAATATTTGCCCACTTGTTGTATTCTTTGGAACAAGGGTGCAAAGGGAAAGCATTCATGTAATCAACTACTAGGAGAAACAATGCCCATTGGTTCTCTACACTAAAAGAAATTTTCAATACTAGCAGACTTTGTCAATGAATCTACAACATTCTTCAAGGTATCAATCTTATCCATTCAACCATGTTTCTAACAAAATGGTATAGTACATCAATACGCTTTGTCTTGGAATGATAAGCACAGTTCTTTACCAAATAATTTTCACTTGAGTTGTTGCAACCTATTCTCACTACTTTCTAAACAAACAAATACCTAAATAAAATTCTTTGCAGTCATATGGCTTCCTTACTTCCATGAGTAGTTGCCATGTATTCAACTTTTGTAATTGGCAATGCAACTACACCCTACCTCTTACTCATCCAACGGTTGCTCCACAAATGAGTTAAAAACATAACCACTTGTAGATCTTTTGCGATCAAAATCTCCAACCCGGACTACATCAACAAAGCCCTATATATCTATCTCCATATGGGGTTTAGGTCTTCCTTGGTAGCAAATTGCATAATCTAAAGTACTACACAAATATATGAAGACCCTCTTTACCACTATCCAATGTTCCTTCCTTGGTTTTGACATATACCTATACAAAACTCCCATTACATGGGCAACGTCTGGTCTAGTACAAACAATAGCATACATTACACTTCTTATAGCACTAGCATAGGGAACATGTGACATGTCTTCTACCTATTCTTGAGTCTTGGGACACTTAACTACAAATAATATTACACCTACAAGAATGGGGACATTTATTGGTTTACATTCCTACATATTAAACCTTTGCAACGCTGCCTCGACATATTTCCTCTGACTTAACCAAATTCTTATGTTGGCTCAATCTCTTTTAATTTCCATGTGCAAAATAAAATTTGAAGCACTAAGGTTTTTGACATCAAACATAGAAGACAACTGAGCTCTAGCATCCTTGGCATTTCCTTGTTGCGTCCAATCAACAACATATCATCAACATACAAGACCACATAAATAATACATTCACCAACCTACTTAGAATACACACAACAATAAGCTTTGCTTCTTCAGAAACCAACTCCCAATATATGTGTCAAACTTTTGATACCACATTCTTGGTGATCATTTTAATCCATGTAGAGACTTCTTAAACTTCCAAACTAGCTCCTTCTTTCCCTTCATTGCAAAACCTTCTAGTTGTTTCATGTAAATTTCTTCTTCAAGATCATGCAAAAATGTTGTCTTCACATCCATCTACACTACTTAAAGATCAAAAGTCGTTGCAATAGACAAAAGAAATCTAATAGAAGTTAATTTAGAAATAGGAGAAAAAAATCTCACCAAAATCAATTCCCTTGTCACATCCCCGGTTTTGACCCTGTTTGCATGATGTATATATTGTAATTAATCGTGGTGAGGAGCTCAAGGAAAAAGCCCCACCATCGATTTTGTTGTGTATGTTCAACAATGGGGATATTTGCCGATGGTTTGTTGTGCTATCCGGCACATTTTAATTTGGCATCATGTAAACCCGCACATCAATTAAAATAAACCACAACCAGCTACGGCAGTGCAACGTTGAATGAAAAGGGCATGGTTCCGAAGGATAAGGGGGGGAAGTGTCAAACCTTGGTTATGGGGGAAAAACCCATGTTTTATTACCTTGTTGATTTGCCACCTTTTTGTCTCACCCAACCTTGTCAACCTCTTTAATGCTCAGCTGGTGGTTGAGGAGTTATGGCAGAGGGCATTTATTGCTGAAGTGGTGGTGGTTGTGGGAGGCTGTCAGCCTTACCCAATTGCCCACTCCACCCATGTCTGCCCATTCTTCTCCCTCACGCACTCTTCCCTGGTCAGTTTACGCTCTCACCACGATTTTGGGTCTGTTGGCTCCTCACGCACAGGAATTGGGCGGTTTTGGTCTCAGGCAGACATTTCCTTGGTTCCACGAGTTGCTGAGCACCCACGCACTGTAATTCACGTCCTTGCTGTTGTTTTGTTCATCCACGGGCAAAATCGGAGTTGTTTTCTCCTCACGCAGGGCCTCTACTGCTGGAATCCTCGCGTAGAAAATCGGGTATGTCCTTCCCGTGCATTTTTCTGTTGGGTGCGAGTCTTTCCTCACGCACAAGATGTTTGGGTCATTTTCCCATGTTGTGAGAGCCGTTCTCACTGTCATGTTTTGGGGCTGCTGTTTCCCCTGTGTTTTGTTGGCTGTGGTGTTCAATTTCGTTTTGAGCCACTATGGGTTTCCAATTCGTGGGCTGAATTTCCCTGTTTTGGGACTGTGGACTGTTGTTATCCTTCATGGTGTGTTGTGGCTGCTGATATACCCTAGTTTGGGTGCTGTTGTTGAGTTGTTTTGGCCACGTTCGGGCCAAAACCTACTCTGAGTTGCCTTATAGGCTGGAGCTGTGTCTCACCTTTCGTTTGGGACTGTCATCGGTCATTTTGCTTCTTCACAGGGTTGTGAAGGGAATTATTTTGCTGCTGGTATGCAGTGGTTGTCCCCTTGGGATGTACTGGCTTGGCTTGTCTGTTGAAAGCCTGTGAAACCCAGCTGTGTTGGTTTGTTGTTTGTGTCCCCTTGGCTATGTATAAGCCTGCAATTGACCCTTATTCCGGAGGAACCATGCCCAGCTCGGGGGTGGCAGCGTTGCTGAGAGATTGATGAGCAAGCTGGCCTATGGTTGGGTGGAACGTTGCAGCGACGTAGCTGGTTGCGGGTGAATTCTTCATCAAAAGATAAGTACTGCTGTTTACTGCATCTCTGTAATTTATAATGATGTTAAATGCTGGTTTATGAATATGTATGCTTCTGCTGTATGATTGAAGAGTTTTGCATCTGTGTATGCTTGTAAATCTTATGTCCAGCATTGATTTCATTTGTTCATGTTCATGGGGCTGTTTGCCCGGCGGTGTTTGTTGTTCATCGCGTCCTCTTCGCCGGTTGAGGGACAGGGACGTGACAATATGGTATCAGAGCGCCATGGTTGCAACAATGGGCCTCTATGGGCCAAGAAGGTGCAGTGACAGAAGGTAGAATTACCTTCTCTGTTCAGCAGAGCAGCAACGAATTCAGAAAATCGGCCAAGTGCTTGAACAGTTGGGAAATCGGAGGTGGGAGTGATCTCCTGTCCACCGTTGCGGAAGAGGGGATGAAGTTAACGTCCGACGTTGCGGACGAATGGCTGAAGATTCCCATCCGACCGTTGCGGAAGGATTCATGGAGTTAACCTCCGTCGTTGTGGGTGGAGCAACGATCTTCCCCTCCGACCGTTGCGGGTGGCGGAGTGATCTCACGTCCGATTCGAGATCCATCCGATCGCCGACACCACGGAGAGTTTGAAGATCCATCCGATCGCCGACGCGCGAAAAGAAAGCTCGGAATTTTGGCTAAGTATGGAACGGTCGGGCCATTGAAGGAAGTGAACTTCCGCCGTTGCGGAAGGATTGGCAAAGTCTTCCATCCGCCGTTGCGGACGGCTAAGCAATCCTGCGTCCGATTCAAGATTCAGCCGACGCCCAATGTGAAGAGTTCGTCCAAGAAAAGAGCGGACGGTTTGGAACTCCTGGAGAGCCGATACGGCGGAAGGGAGATTGGTTGGAGAGCCGATACGTCGGAAGGATTGAAGCTTCCGAAGAGCCGACGTTGCGGATGAAAAGCAGTTCAGCATCTGATGTGAAGTTAGCCGCAGTTGCGGAAGGGCTGGAACACCCAGAGAGCCGTCGTTGCGGAAGGCTGAGAGTTTCCGGGGAACCGATTCAGTGGAAGACAGAATGGTCAGGGAGCCGGTTCGGCGGAGGAAGGAATGGGAAAGGAGCAGACGTTGCGGCTGGGAGATTGATTTGGGAGCCGATACAGCGGCTGCGAGATTGGTTAGAGAGCCGATTCTGCGGAAGGAACAATGGTTCCAGGAGCCGATTTCAACTGTTTTAGAAGGACTTTTCAACTGTTTACAGGGAATTTTCAGGGGCTGAAAATGAGAAAATTGGCAACGAGCTGATGCGCCAGATTGCGCGAAAATCATAGTTTTACAAAAACAAAAAAAAACAAAAAAAATGAGGGCGCTGCCCTCGACCCGCCCTGCAGTGGCAGAAGCCACAAGGGGGCAAGCCCCCTTGACCCCCGTCATTCCCCCTGAGACAGTCGCTCTTGAGAGAAGAAGACTCTATGTTTGGGGCACTTTAGTCGAATCTAGAATTCATAAAAGATGAATGAGGCAATGGAAGTGTGGTGGCTGAAGTTAACATTCTCGGCCAAAATGCAGCTGTATGTAAAATGCAAAGGTTTGCTGAAAGTCTTCATTCTTAGAAGGGGTGTGGTTTTCACATCCGAGGTCGGAATGACGCGTGTGAACAAGCGTTGGAAAGCTTATCCAGCAAGGAACGAGGATAAGTGACCAGAATCTAAGCATGGAGCAGCAAAGTGCTAATGATGGCCGTTGTTATCAAATGGACAAAGCTGGATAGTTGCATGCCCAGGGGCAGCAAGGACTATGAAGCTAACCAGCTGCTGTGTGGAAAAGGGATTCCATGAGAAGATGAGGGGTTTGAAAGGGAAGTTTTCATTAGACCCTATCTTGCTGATTATAACTACATTTCCTAAGTTTATGCTTGAAATGCATGAGGATATGCATTGCATGCATAGGATATTGCATGTTGGTAAGAATATTGGAAATTATATGTTTTATAATGTACCACTAATGATAATCATTGTTTTGATGTTGGCATTAGTGGACAAACCAACGATGACATGGACCCGGATGAATATGTTGCTAATGCTGATGAATGAAACCAACAACCCTATGGAGAGGGGATAAGGCAACGAGTCCATAACAAAAGTTGGTGAGCAAAGTCTGCAATCTCCTGCAAAGGACCAACCAAATTGGTCATGTCAAGGGTGTGAGTATGACCCATGTAGGTAAGAGTTTGCTTATAACAAATTCCATGGATTGGTCTAGGTAAGAGACCTCACACCATGTGAATATTGGAATGTAGAAAGGTGTCATGCCTATACATGTTAATGATATTGATTATAGTAATGCATCCTATATGAGGTAGTCATGGTTAGGCCATGGTATGGTTGAATGCATAAGTATTCCTGAGTCAATGCAAGGTAGCGTTGAATGGACATGCATTAGAAAGATTTTATGAATCTTGTCGTTATGCATTGGATGTATGCCTATGAAGGGTGTGAATGACTGATTGCATAAGTGTAGGTGCAATGTTATGATGTATGGCATGAATGCATTGAGATGAATGCATGTGGTATGCGGACTAACTAATGACTGAAATGATGAATTAATGACAATTCTGGAACTGTTTCGAAGGCTGTTATGAATGCAAGATAGTCATGATCGATTGGCTGCCAGAAATGCTCTATTGAAGAGCAAGGTGATATGAATGATACGCCTGTGAAGTAAGGGTATCTAAACTTCCATTTAATTGCATGAATGATATGACTATACCTTGCAATGTTAGCATGATAATGATTACACGAAGTAAATGAGCTTTGAGAACACTGATGTGACTAACCACTGGAAGTATTGAATTTTATAAAATTCTGAAACTTCAGCAATGGTTGTAGCAATGAGATAGTATATGCATCCATACTCACCAAGTGTTTGGTTGAGGGAAGCTCATGTATCAGGTAGATCAATTTGAGAATGGCATTGAGAGGTAAGACCCTGACCAATGCTGGAATCTACCGTGTAAAAGAGCTTGTTAAGTTTGAATTGTGAATTTCAAATATTGCTAACAACTACTAGTCACTATTGGCTTGCATAAGCTTGTGTTTGGTTGTTGAAGCTTGTGTTTCAGGTAGATTATTTTAAGAATGGCATTGAGAGGTAAGGTCCTGACCAATGCCTGAATCTACCATACGATATGCATAATAGGTTGTTAGGATTCGAATTGTGAATTTCGGATTTGAGAAATTGCTGACAACCACTAGCCATTGTTGGCTCGCATAAGCTTGTGTTTGGTTGTTTGAAGCTTATATTTCAGGTAGATTATTCCGAGAACGGCATTGAGAGGTAAGACCCTGACCAATGCTGGAATCTACCGTGTAAAAGAGCTTGTTAGATTTGCGTTATGAATTTCAAATTTAAGAAAATGCTGACCACTTATAGTCACCATTGGCTTGCACAAGATTGTGTTTGGTTGGTTGAAATTCATGTTTCAGGTAGATTCTTTCAAACATGACAGTGAGAGGTAAGTCCCTGACCACTGCCAAAATCTACCATTTATGAGAAGAAGTCTAATGGTTGTGAAAAATTAGTTGGTACGGGTTGTTAAATTCAAATTGTGGATTTCGGATTTAAGAGGTACTAACGACTACTAATCATTGTTGGCTTGTGTGAGATTGTGTCAGGAGGGGCACATGGTAAGTGGGTATTCATGTTATGATAGTAAGCATAAAATTATAATGGGTATAGTGGTGCTGCTTACAAGAAACCCACAAATGAGCAAGTCAATTTATGTAGTAGATAGAATCGCAAATTCTTATTGAATTCGATTGCTAATGTCATTGCTTGGTTATGGAACGATCAATTTGGATTGTGGTATCAGGTGATGATTAACTGTTTGGCTATTTGATGCATGTGTCAGAGGTACACACTGCAGGAAGACCATGTGCGATGGCCTACAGAAGCCAAACTTCATGGGAAGGTTTTCCCTTATTTTGGAAATGGGGTTCGGGTGAAACTCCATTAGACATTTTGAAAATGTCTCATCTGCACTGCATGTTTGGTGATAACATGAGTGAGATTGTTTGGATTATGTCAGTGAGACGTGTGTGGATATGAAACGTAAACAGGAAACAGGGATGGGGCCTTGGTTTGCTTAAACCTGGTGATTGGAAACCACACAGACAAAGCTAGAGGGCTGGCTTTCTTCTCCACAACCCCGGGATAGCACTAGAAGGGAATGCAGGGCCTAAGGGACTGAGTAGCAGAGAATGGACTGATTCCTTGTGCTGGGAGTGTGTGTGGGTGTTATAGAAGTCAGGCTAGTTCTAGTGTAGGTGTTCCTAGCTCTGCAGCGAGCTCACCAGCTTAGCATTCAGTTTTTCCCAACTCCTTGACGGTGCCTAACAGATACAAAGGCATACTGCGACGGCAATGGATAAGTGTTCTGTAACCCTTGCTATGAATATGCATGTTTAATTATTAAATTCCGTATACAGAACATGTTTTGATTTATTTCCATGATGACCGATTGCTTGAGTATGGATAGGGCCTGCATGGCACACACCGGGAATGGGTGCACACTTTTCCGATGTCGAGTCATGAAAGGGTTTTTAATATTGATTACACTCTAGGGAGTGGACGCACTCCTGGTGTCTCAATATTTGATAGTGAATGATATGAAATGTGATTGCAGTTTTGAAGCAATGATGCTGATGAGTGTGCTTGTATTGCTTGTGTTGATTGTGTTGACAGGCTAAAGGTAAAGGTAAATGGTTGATATAAGTGTATGTTGATATAAGTGTATGTGTCATTGTTGACATGAGTATATGATGGGCTGTGATATGCCTAAGGATCCATAGTAGATCCTAGACCTGGAAATGGTCATGATAAAGTTCCAAGCCCAGTTGACATGGTTATGTACTGGCTGGACATTAATTATTTGATGTTGTGGAGCAGCCGGCGTGCTGACCTAACATCTAAGTCCATAGGTGATCCCAAGGCTTGCAAAGCGAAGCAGGATCCTATGGACGAACGAGGAAACGCACAATACAGATAAGTATTGGATTATTTTGCTTAGGAATATACATGTGTATATGATTTGGATATGATGTTTTAAACTCTTGTTTAAGAGGTAAAATTAATGAGAATAAACTAAACATTTGAATCTATTCAATGTTAGATATAGGTATCGCTGGGAGCGAGGACTATGAGAGCATCCCAGAGATGCATGTGGACATGTGACTGTCCTAGAGAGCTCAGAATGAGCGGCAATGAAGAAGGTGCTAGTGAGACGGGGGAGTCCTAGCAGCCGAGACAAACCATGTGGAGAGACTCCATGGTTTAGAGGTCTGGAATAGACCAAAGACACTAAGTGTCATG
>LPNX010201938.1:329304-358235 GCA_001517045.1 Pseudotsuga menziesii
AACAATGGGACATTTGTCCAAGCGACCTGATAGGAAACGGTCCAGGCATGAAGACTCAAAGGAAATTGAGCAGGTAATGATGAAGCAGCCAGTGAGATGCTGGAGATGCGGAGGACATCATTTACGCCGGGACTGCCCAATGAGGGAACATGATGAAGGCAATAGCCGCAAAGTTCCTAAACTTCGGGATCAGCAAGAAGCTGAGAACCAGCAGGAAAAGTCCATGGAAGCCAAGAGGCTTGGTCGTGAACGTTCAGAGTAGATGATTGAACGTGGTATAGATCTGCAATTTTGGAATTTTTGATGTGCAATTGTATATGTATTGTACATATGTATT
Source organism: Pseudotsuga menziesii (assembly GCA_001517045.1). Lineage (NCBI taxonomy): Eukaryota > Viridiplantae > Streptophyta > Pinopsida > Pinales > Pinaceae > Pseudotsuga > Pseudotsuga menziesii. Next base: position 329,642 of record LPNX010201938.1, read on the forward strand.
GGAACACCGAGGACGGTGTTATTCCAAGGGGGAGGGGAATGTCACATCCCCGGTTTTGACCCTGTTTGCATGATGTATATATTGTAAATAATCGTGGTGAGGAGCTCAAGGAAAAAGCCCCACCATCGATTTTGTTGTGTATGTTCGGCAATGGGGATATTTGCCGATGGTTTGTTGTGCTATCCGGCACATTTTAATTTGGCATCATGTAAACCCGCACATCAATTAAAATAAACCACAACCAGCTACGGCAGTGCAACGTTGAATGAAAAGGGCATGGTTCCGAAGGATAAGGGGGGGAAGTGTCAAACCTTGGTTATGGGGGAAAAACCCATGTTTTATTACCTTGTTGATTTGCCACCTTTTTGTCTCACCCAACCTTGTCAACCTCTTTAATGCTCAGCTGGTGGTTGAGGAGTTATGGCGGAGGGCATTTATTGCTGAAGTGGTGGTGGTTGTGGGAGGCTGTCAGCCTTACCCAATTGCCCACTCCACCCATGTCTGCCCATTCTTCTCCCTCACGCACTCTTCCCTGGTCAGTTTACACTCTCACCACGATTTTGGGTCTGTTGGCTCCTCACGCACAGGAATTGGGCGGTTTTGGTCTCAGGCAGACATTTCCTTGGTTCCACGAGTTGCTGAGCACCCACGCACTGTAATTCATGTCCTTGCTGTTGTTTTGTTCATCCACGGGCGAAATCGGAGTTGTTTTCTCCTCACGCAGGGCCTCTACTGTTGGAATCCTCGCGTAGAAAATCGGGTATGTCCTTCCCGTGCATTTTTCTGTTGGGTGCGAGTCTTTCCTCACGCACAAGATGTTTGGGTCATTTTCCCATGTTGTGAGAGCCGTTCTCATTGTCATGTTTTGGGGCTACTGTTTCCCCTGTGTTTTGTTGGCTGTGGTGTTCAATTTCGTTTTGAGCCACTGTGGGTTTCCAATTCGTGGGCTGAATTTCCCTGTTTTGGGACTGTGGACTGTTGTTATCCTTCATGGTGTGTTGTGGCTGCTGATATACCCTGGTTTGGGTGCTGTTGTTGAGTTGTTTTGGCCACGTTAGGGCCAAAACCTACTATGAGTTGCCTTATAGGCTGGAGCTGTGTCTCACCTTTCGTTTGGGACTGTCATCGGTCATTTTGCTTCTTCACAGGGTTGTGAAGGGAATTATTTTGCTGCTGGTATGCAGTGGTTGTCCCCTTGGGATGTACTGGCTTGGCTTGTCTGTTGAAAGCCTGTGAAACCCAGCTGTGTTGGTTTGCTGTTTGTGTCCCCTTGGCTATGTATAAGCCTGCAATTGACCCTTATTCCGGAGGAACCATGCCCAGCTCGGGGGTGGCAGCGTTGCTGAGAGATTGATGAGCAAGCTGGCCTATGGTTGGGTGGAACGTTGCAGCGACGTAGCTGGTTGCGGGTGAATTCTTCATCAAAAGATAAGTACTGCTGTTTACTGCATCTCTGTAATTTATAATGATGTTAAATGCTGGTTTATGAATATGTATGCTTCCGCTGTATGATTGAAGAGTTTTGCATCTGTGTATGCTTGTAAATCTTATGTCCAGCATTGATTTCATTTGTTCATGTTCATGGGGCTGTTTGCCCGGCGGTGTTTGTTGTTCATCGCGTCCTCTTCGCCGGTTGAGGGACGGGGACGTGACATCCCTCCACATCGGAATATCTCTTAGCTACTAGGCGAGCTTTGTACTTCTCCACCTTATCTTTTGCATTCAACATCTTCTCAAACACCCATTTGCTACCAATAGGTTTTCCTCCAGTCAACAACTCAACTAGACCCCAACTCTAATTTTTATCCAACACATCCATTTCTTCAACCACTGCCTTTTTCCAAAGTTTACTATACTCTAAATCCACTGCCTCCCTAACAATTCTAGGATCCTCCTCAATGAGATAGAATTAAACAATGTGCAAACACAGAATTCACCATGGCATTCATAAACAGTTAGAGACTTATCTTTTTAAATAAAAAGTTCTCCAACTAACTACATGTGAAGGACATTCCTTCCAACCATAGGCACTATCAAGTCATATTTTACTTTGACATGCCACCCCCAAGCTAAGGCTATCAATCCACAAGGGCAAAGCTCTTCCTCATTCCCACTCTATATAGTTGAATCTCTCATGCAACCCATTAGTGCCTAAACCCCAGCCATAGTTGTCCCAATCCTCAATTCTCCTTCCCCATCAACCTTTACAATGCCATTAAGAAGCCCCCTTCTCTGAGTTAACAGTCCCTTGAGAGGCCTCCAGTTCCCTTCTAGTGCCCCAGCATAGGCTAGACAAGAAGTCTCCAAATTGGGACTCCAGGGCAAAGCTGCAAGCCAGGTTTCTCTCACACACCAATCTACCCGGATTAATGGCAGGCATAATTCATGTTCAGCAATGGTGTCTTCGCTCTCTGTTCCGGTACCAAGCTATATAGCATTCTATGGTGAAGACAAAGGAGTGGAATAAATTTTGAATGGTGGAAGAATGCATGAGGAACCAACCCCTCCCAAGCTTAATTTCTCACTTTTATAAGCATAGTTAAGGTTGCCATGTGGCCACTACACATGGGCCCACTTTCCCTCTCTTAATCCCATCTTAGGATAATTAAATAAGGCTTAATCAAAGCATAGTTTTTAATTATGGTTTAATAACTTGGTTTAAATGGCTAAGGCTAAGGATATAAGCTGAATTCCACTATCACCTCCCCACTTAAGATTCATAGTCCCCCATCTCTTCTTCAGTCTTCTTCCTCTACAGCCATTTAAAGATTTTATATTAATATCCAAAATGTACATATTTACACAGTTTTGGTCATCCCAACCATTTATTTTTGGCTTCCTAGCCCTTTTACTTCAATATTTACACATTTACATTGTAGAGTCAAACAGGGGTATTACAAAGACACAGCAGCCCACCTCTTGAAGGTGTTGGGTGTCAAGTATAAGGAAGCATTATTTTATACTTCCTTTCTCTTTAGAAGTACTTCCCTTGACCTCAAGCGAAGCATTACAACTTGCTCAAAGAGGCCTCACACCACAAGCTGCCCGATTGCCATTCTAAATGGCCCTCGAGAAGCAAACCATAGGACACAACCACTACCATTCACTTCCTGTCAAAATCATTCAGGACACACATAACTTGCAACTAACCCCAACTGCTAATTCATGCCTCCGGGGAATTGAACCTTAATATATGACTTGGCATGCAACCTTCTTCACTGAACCACGACCTCGTCAGAAAATAAACAGAATTTGCAAACCAACCCAATAAAATCAACAACCATGGTGATACCCTGGGAAGTGAAATGACTCCGTGGGGATTGAAACCGAAGTTCCCCACTTCTGCCCACTCGACAATAACAAAAACAGCTATGCAATTCAGTGTTTCGACTTGATGAAAACTGTCACGAGTCGTACTAGCTAGTTCCTTATGAATGTATCACAAGAATACCCTAGCGTACGTGCAAAGAACACGATGTTTTTCTTCATAGCCCAAGTTATAGAGCAGTAATGATTTCTGCATTTGCAGGAAAATGAAAAATTTTAACTATAGGAAGCAACCGAGCAGGTATAAGTGCGTCGTAGGTACCTGTGAAGTTGAGTAGTGGGAGTGTGAAGTAGAAAGCAAGCTTGAATAGAGGCATAGGCTGCTGCGAACATCTGTTCCGCCTCTAGCGAAGCAGCTTAAGCAAGACAGTATTGGGGGGAAATGACGAAAATATACAAAGTTCCCTTCAAATTTTGTGGGAGTTGAAATTTATAGAATCATTCACGAATGGGTACCGGGTTCACAATGCTCGCAATTGAACTAAAGATGGTGAGAGTTGCATAATAAATTATACAAGGACTGCCCATTGAGGAATAAGGTGAGTCTCTTAAAGGTGGTGCGTTATAATTTTGTTTCTATGCCATTAAAAAGTTTGAGATGGTTTAGGAATGTGATGTTTATAAGTTGTAGCTAGGCATAGTATTTTGGTTTTATATATGAAACTAAATTATGGTGGATACTTGATATTGTATGATTTATATTTGGAGATGATTTTGATTTTTAGGTTGATTTTTCGTCGTAATTTGGTGAATTTAACCTATAAAATTTGTAATTTTTGTTATTTGTTGGGTGATTTTAAATGCATAAATGAAATCAGGTGACACTAAACCCTCCAACACCCACATTTTGCAAGATCTAGCAGTGTTTTTGCGAGTTTTTAAAATCCAGTGAAGATTCATAGCCAGAAACTAGTAAAATCCAACCGGAAAAATGGGGAAAATCGTCCCCTGTTTAGACAACTCATTTCTATTTAGTCTTAATAATGATGTAGAACAAGGGGTATTGGATATCTTGGGATAATATATGGAGTTGAAAGCATTGTTTTGGTCTTGGAGTAAGACTTAAAACTATTTATAGTTGGTTAAGAGTTTGTCTTCCTCGGATGTAAGGAAACACGTTAAGAGCCCAAAACCAAGAGGCCTCTAGTAGGAGTGGAAGTTTGTCTCCTTATAGACCGTCAATGAGTTATTTCACGTGGCGTGGTTTTCTTTGAATAATGGTGATGAGGCAACTTGTATTAGCTAATGATACTTGTCTTCACTACCATTTGTCATCTTCAAAAGAAACTAAATAATTTTTTTTTTAACATGAATGGTTATGATATAATTAAAACTCAGCAATGAGACCGCTAAAGAAAAAACACATTACAGCAAGCATCATAGTCATCACTTCTTTCAATCGATGACCATCCGAGGAGCTAAGGAGGGATGTCACTACTTACGACCGAGTTAACAATAAGTTCATTAAGACCCGCAGCTATGGATTTATTGGCTACAATATCTACCAAGACATTAAGACCCCTAAGAATATGAAAAAAATAAACCTTTCTGAGCAATTTGGTCTTGGACCTAATTCTCCTTATCAGTCTTGTTGTCCTAACATTATTGCACCTTCTTCCCCCATTCATTGCCTGAATGATAACCCTGGAATCCCCGAAAACCATGACCTCATCCACTCCTTTAACCAGCAGTTGCTTTAGGCCTTGCCATAACCCGTAGGCCTCAGCCATATTATTAGTTTCATAACCAATATTCCAGCAGTATTCCACCTCAACTTTCCCGTCTGGATTAATGATGACTCCACCTCCCCCGGCCTTCCCTGGGTTCCCTTTGGAAGCCCCGTCAAAGAAGAGTTTAAAAATTTTCCTTTCTTTTAGCCAATTTTCAAACTGAGAGTTATCCATCCTGATATCCCATTCTTCCAATTTCTTAGCATCAACAATATTTACAGCCAGGGGGTTGAGACTTCGCATCCACTCTTTTTCTTTTTCCGTCAGAGTTCCTTTGTTACTGGGGATCTTAGAGATACCGATAACCTCCCCGAGCAAAGCTTGAATTTTAATGGTTGTCTTCCACTTAGGCTGAGTCTTTTCCTGAAAAATTATGTAGTTTCTTTCATTCCATAAACACCAGCATATTAATTTGGGGATTTTTAACCAGCAGGCTTTCACACCACTTTTCTGGTTTAGCTCACCTTGTTATAGGCTTTCCCATTTATAAAAACAGTCTTGTATACTAACCGACAGACTCACTACACCTCCCCAGCGATTCAGCACAACATTCCAAACTAATATAGTATAAGGGCATTGTAAGAACAAGTGACTGATATTTTCAACAACCCCAGCACATAAAGGACATCTAAATGGGCCAGCGAGCCCTCTCTTTTCCAGATTCTCACCTATGAGTATTCTTCCATGCATGAACGTCCAAATGAATAGATCGATCTTAGGCAACGAAGTGTTATTCCAGAGGTAATTCCAGAGTTGGGGATTAGAAGGGACATTATAATCTGCAGTAAATCGCTGGTAACCTTTGGACGTGGAGTATCTACCTGACTGCTCTCCCCATCCGCGTCGGTCCCTGCTGTTCTTTCTAATTGGATTTATCCCAACCAAGTGGACGAGTAGCAGGGATTTCTCTGCATCTAGTTCAACAGGACATGCTGGTAAATTCCAGCCAACCCAGCGTTGAGGCTCTTCATTCTCCCACGTGGATATATCCCAGAGCGATTTCAGCCCCAGTGCGTCCATCCTTTGTTGCAGGCGAGGTAATTAAGGAGGAGTCTTTCCTAAGACTTTGTCGTGCCACGATTTGATAAGTTTCCCATTGCCTAGGACCCAATACAGATCAGCCATGAACTGAGGCAGCGCCTTAACACAGATTTTATGGATAGATGTTCCATTCTGAGTCACGTGGCCTTCTTCCAGGCAGCTAAGCCTCAATCCCCTGAAATACTTAGCTTTCAGCACAAGACTGGACCAAGAGGGCTTGGGGGCTAGCAAGTTCTAGAGAAGCTTGGCTCCCATTGCCAAATTTTGGATTATGAGGTCTCTGATATGAAGGCCTCCCTCAAACCTCGATAATTTAATTGTTTTCCAGCTCACCAGTGCAAACTTTTTGCCTCTTCCAACACTGCCACCCTGCCAGAGAAATGACCTTATCAATCCTTCTATTTGATTTATGGTTTTGGCCGGAGCAAGAAGAAGAGAGCTCTGATAAATCAGATAGCTATTCAGGACAGCTTTGATTAAAACTACCTTCCCAGGCAAATTTAACCAAGTTGATCCCCATCCTTAGATTTTGTTTTTTATTTTCTCCACAATTGGATTCCAGGCCGAGCTCTTGGCCTTGGTTTTGAAGATGGGTACCCCCAGGTAGTTGAAGGATTCCTAGGGAGTAACCCCACCCATGTTGAGGCCTCGAGAGATATCCGACATTTCCCTAGGGTTGATATTCCATCCATAAATCTGGCTTTTCCTTAGACTGATTTGGCTTCCAAAAGCTAAAAAGTAACGGTTCAGTTCAGTCTTGAATCGTCGGGCTATAATTTGACTGGCGCCACCCAGCAAGATAGTATCATCTGCGAATTGCGCATGGTTAATATCTTTGATGCCCCTAGCCATCTTGATGTCGGGAAGGTCCTGGTCGAGCCTGGCAGATTCTAGCTGAAAGCTTAGGACTGAAGCCTGGATGGCATAAAGGAGGGGGGAGAGCGGGAAGCCTTACCTCAGACCTCTCGAAGCTTGGAAGAAGGGAGCAGCTCTTCCGTTGACAAGCGAGGCAATCCACGGCATGCTGATACAGGCCTTGACCCAAGAGATAAATTCAAGAGCGAATCCAAATTTTTGCATTACCTGGAAGAGAAAGGGATGGCTGACTCTGTCGAAGGCATTGGCAAGATCAATTTTAACCACCATTCCTTTATCGCCATTCTTTAGACTGGAGTGTATAGCCTCTTGGACTAAGATAATATTTTCCCAAATCTTCCTGCCTTTGACAAAGCCTCCTTGGTTCTCAGGGATCAGTCTCGAAAGGATATGTTCGAGTCTGCTTACCATTATATTAGTGATGATTTTATAACCCATATTGCACAATGATATAAGCCGGAACCTGTCAAAGGATTTGGCCTCCTCTTTGGGGATTAGAGACAGGAAGGCAGAATTAGTGTTGCCTCCAATTTTATTGCATCTCTGAGATTTCCTGACCATCTTGGTTAAGTCATTCTTAATAATGTTCCAACAGAGCTTAATGAAGGTAGCATTAAACCCATCGGGCCCCGAGGCTCTGTCGTCCTTCATGCCATCTACGACCCTCTTGATCTCCTCCATCGTGATAGTCTGATCGAGGGACTCGTTTTCACTGTTTTTTATAACATCGGGGATCAGTCTCATGAGCTCGGCGTCGTCCAAGACAGGCTGGGCGTTGAAGAGATCGTTGAAGTGCCTAGTCGCTTCCTTCTTAATTTCATCATGGCTGTTGATAATTCGGTCCTGAATGTGAATTTCCTTCACACAATTGATGTTTTTCCTGGATTCTTCCTGCTTATGGAAGTAACTCGAGTTCCTATCGCCATCAATCAACCAATTGCATCTAGCTTTTAATTTCCACCAATCTGATTCAAGTTTGCAGGCCTTTTGGAGATTCGTTTGCAGAGTAATATCAGTTTGGATATCAGTAGCGTCCATGTTTTTATCCTCCATGGCAGCCTGGTGGGACTCAAGCTCAAGAACAGCTTGAGTTTTTTTATCAGAGGGAGATGGAATTGCCTTAGCCCACGATTTAAGGTTTTTTTTAAGTCTTCTGAGCTTCTCCTCCCAAACATAGAAAGGTGACCCTATGACCGGGAGGGACCACGATTCGGCAACAATCCTGAAGAATGCAGTTTGATTAGCCCACAGGAGATTAAATCTGAATGGAATGGGACCCCAGTTCTTGTTATTAACCATCTCAAGAAGGATGGGCTTGTGGTCAGATACTCCAAATGGCAATATTTTGGAAGATAAATTCACCCCAGCAAGAGGAAGGAGTCCTGGACCAGGAACCGGTCGAGTCTGGTAGCAATATGCCCAAGCCCGATCCTCTTGTTATTCCAAGTATACTTTCCAGAAGAAGGCCTAATGTCCATGAGATCCCATTCCAGGATGATCTCATCTACAGTTTCTTTTATGGTGTCCCTGACCAAAGATCCACCTCGTTTTTCCTCTTGACTTAGAATGACATTAAGATCACCCGCAAGTATAATATTACCATGCAGATTACTCTTTTCCTCACGCAGGAGATTCCAGCAGGTATTTTTTTCAGCAATAGAGTTGGGAGCATAGATATTGATAATGCTTACCAGGGAATTCGAGGCTTTTTGACTCAGCTGGGTGAGGATCCAATGTGTGCTGTACTTGATATCGACAATGTCAAAATTCTTATCATTCCACAGAGTTCCAATGCCGCCAGAAGCCCCTCTTGAGCTAATAGTGGCTTTCCCCTTGTTTTTCCAAATTTTTTGACTTACCTGGAGAAATGCAGCTTCCTCCATCTTGGTCTCCTGGATCAGATAGATGTCCGACTGATGTAAAGAAGTTAGATCTGACATAGCTTCTTCCTTGATTTTGCTTCCGAGACCTCTGCAGTTCTAGGAGAGGACCTTCATTACTTACTTTTGGAGAGCGTAGGCATCCCTTTCTGGGCATGCCCTTGCTGACGGGTGTTCCTAGTAGATTTCAGAAGCTTTTCCAAGGTTAGCTAGGAGACTTGTAGCTTATCCTTGTAGGTTGCTTGCTCCCTTACTTCTTTCCTGGATTTCCTTCCTTTTGTTTTAGACATTCTTGGAGTAGTTATTTTGATTTCCCCCTCCTCCTCTTCCTCTTCTTCTGTTCCAGAGTCTTCCTCTGACTTCCCCATGGTTTCTCCTGCCGTGACCGGTGCCATTTCTTCGTCTTGGTCCTTCATTTGTTGGGCTAACAAGTCTGCTTCAGACTCCTTATTACCTTCATTGCTGGATTTCTCTTCGATTTCAATGAGATCTTCCCTAACTTCCACCATTGCTTTGGTCTTAGATACTTCTAGGGATCCTTCAAGAGTAGTGACCCTTGTTTCATTGGTCCCCTCACCCTTTTTTGGATCCCTTCCGGGTTGGTATTTGGACTTAGGTCTGTTCACCTTTTCCCATCCTTTCGCCTTGTCATGCTGGGCCTTAGGCTTTTTACGACAGTTGCAGATGAAGTGCCCATACTCGTGGCAGTCTCTGCACTTGAAAGGTAGCTGTTCATAGTCAAGTTTTTGGAAGTGGGACCAATTTCCCACGGTTAACTTGATAGCTTCGGGAAGGCCAGCTTCGAGGTCGACCTCAACGTAAATACGGGCACAAGCATATTGGTCTTTTGGACTAGCCATATCTATGTAGTTCCTCAGCACAGTCCCTATGGCTTGGAGGGATTTAGGGTTCCAGCAGTGCATAGGAAGGTTAGGTAGCCCGACCCAGACAGGCACTGTTTTTGGGGTATCAGCTTCGAGATCAAAGTCTGGAGTCCACCTGTTAAGATAAAGACCTTGCAGTCCCATGAAGTAGGGCCCATTCCTGAAGATTAACTCTTTATCGTCCTTGGATTCGAAGTCGAAAAGGAAATAACCTCGTCCAACGGAGTATGAAGCAACATTATTGGTGATAAGGGGCCTCTTGTTTCTTTGGACCCAGCTGTCCATAGTTTTGGGCGAGGGCCAGAGCCCCGTGAATTGTCCGATCAATGCTCGGTCTGCCAGAGAGAGAGCTACCCAAATGGTTTCTTCCGGAGGAAGGGCAACCTCCGGCACATCTTCAAGTCTTTTGACAAATTTTGGGGGATCGCCTTTGCCGGATCTCCTATTGTGTAAGGAAATTAAGCAATTGAATTCATCCAGGCATAGATCCGGGGACGGATCCCCGCCCACACCAGGCATCAAACTGCCCACCCAGTTAGCCCCTCAGCATTGGCTAGCACAGGCCAACCTCTTATCAGCAACAAAGGCTTGGCAAGGAGCCCGAGCCCAACAATCCCGTCCCACCTGCAGAGATCCAATGGCCGACTTAGGCCCAATGAGAAGCAACGCACAGCCTGCAAATTGTTGCCAGATCGTAGAGATCGCCTGATACAACTGCAATTGTTATGCTTAGCGTCTAAAAGAAACTAAATAATTATTATAGTATTATTAAGTTTTTTTTTTGTTTTTTCTTTTTTTCTTTCAAGTGTGCTTCACCGTTGTCAAGGGCTACATCCACAGAAGAAATAGAGACTTGTTATTCAGGAAGAATCAAGGTATCATTGATCTCCAACATAACATATCACGAACAAGATTTGAACATAGGTGGGGACTATCACAACCAATGCTCCCAACCACCTTATTTATGCTCTGATACCTTTCTCGGCTTTTCGCTCACTTTCTTATTCGTGTGGATAAATTTTTTTCAATATTTTTTATTAATATATTTTATACATAAACAATAGTAAAATTTAATAAAATAATTTACTTTAGTATATGTTACTTATGTTTAGACTTTTTCATAATTAAACCAAAAAAAACAACTTTATGTGTCCATATTTGTATGAAACATACTAATCATGGTGGAGTTAATGTACATATTGACAATTCCTACCTCTTGGATAGATATATCTAAACATGAAATTAATTATGTCACCATTAGCATGTCATCATCATTTGTGGGCGAGTGAGAAGCTTAGTAATGTCTCTGAATTGAAAGATATTGATAATAATATTTCCCTTCTCATGTCACCTTATATATTTACCCTTAAACAAATTTCTCAAACAAGACTCACGATTTACAAAAGGTTTATGGTTTGCCCTATCTATTTCATCTTAATCGGTTGCTTATATTTTTGCTTTTTTATACATAAGAGCTTGACCCAAGACTCAATCTGACAACCTAATTTTTTACAATGATGACTATGATGTCGAACCTAGAATGCAGAGTGTGCAAAGTAAGATATATAGAAGTGGGCATAGTCATCATGATTAAAGGAAAGAACATCACAAGCATGGGAGAATAACAACATCTAAGGTATCATTTTGCTCTTTGACCTCTCTCATCGACATTTTTGTCATGTCAACAATCTCATTAAGGTTAATTGATGGGTGCATGTGATGGTTTTGAGGGGTTTTTTTTCAGAGGAAAAAATACCAGTCTTTGTTATTCAATATGAATCAAAAGACATCTTATACAATAACCAACTTTCCTGGCATAGAAAGCAGATATGCTTCCACATCAAAGCAAAGACAACATTGTACTAAGCATTCATACAACCATCCCAAAAGAGTAGGAGCACAAACTCTGATCAAAGTAGACTTTTCTTATCATCCCTCATAAAACAGGTCAGAATATGCTGGATAAGATCGAGAGTGATCATCAAACAGACAAATCCTGAGCAAAACTTGCCGACAGATAGTCTCTAACAAAGCAGACATAGTATAGACATATCAATCACTGAGTGCCAAATGAAAAAGAACAAGTAACTCTACACAATCTAGAAAAGCATAAATTGGCCTTGATCTATGATCATTCCTTCCAGAGATTCAGAAAAGATTCCTAAACCCATATCCAACTTCAAAGCCTCAACCCTTTACCTTCTCAACCCTCAAAACCATCACATTCTCCAAACAGGTTGTGATGGTTTTGAGGGTTGAGAAGGTAAAGCATCATATTGACCTCAACAAACATAGGGTTTCAGAAGAAGATAATTAGACATGTGAAGAGAGGTATAATAAGAGCATGTTATTGCATTTTATCGAGCAACATGTTGTTGAGATCTTAAGGTGTGAAACATGTAACAATTTTCCCCTTAATTACAGGTAATCACTTTTATTATATTTTTGTAAAGAATTGAACCATAATGTTTAGATTTAACATAGTTGAGTTAATAAACCAATCAAGATTACCTATCAAGAAATTATGTCTATATATGGCAGCATGGTGAGTTGTTATGTCTCATCAATTTCCTTGTAATTTTAATGTAATGTGTTCTTTATTTAGAAAAGGGGATAGAGTCACTCTCTAATTTTAAGGGGCCAATGGGGGAGGCAATTCATCATTGATCGAGAGTCCAACCCCTTGTTTTTTCTCATTGTAAGTAGTTTTGTCTGCCCTCTCCTGCCCTTTTAATTATAACACGCATGGACCCACAAGTGTGGTCTCAATCGAGGTTTATATCAGCAATTGATGATATTTTATCTCTCTCCAATTTCTACTTCAACTGACCAATAACCATACTAGATATGGGGTCAAATGTAAATATCATACCAAAGAAGTCTTAGGAAATCAAGGCGAGTCATTGCTAACCTATCCCTTTACTTACTTGACTCTCTAATCACATTTTTTCCACTTCTTAAATTAACCTAAACAAATCATTTTTATAAGTCCAATTTTTTTTATACAAAGTGCATTTACAATTTATCATCAACTATATATCGAGATCCGATATTATTAGGAAGAATCAAAAGGTTAACAATGCTATCAAGGTGGAAAAGAGGGTTGGGGAAGTAATATACATACACTAAAGCATGACAAAGATGTGTCACTATGAGACTAAAATGATTTTTGGAATGGTACTCTACTCAATGGTGATGACGACAATTGACTTTGAAATCTTGGTATGAATTTAAAGTCATTATGCAGTAGTTTAAATTTCGATCTCTGAATCTTTGTATAAATTTTAAGCATGAAGTAATTTAAATTTCATTTTCAATATATTATTTACAAAAATCATAAGTATTCATTGTATTATTTAAGAGGTGAAGCGAAAACAATTTTGGTATAAATTTAAAGTTATTATGAAGTATTTTAAATTTCATTTATAATATATGATTTACAAAAATAATTAGTATTAAGTGTATCATTTATGGGGTGAAGTGAAAACAATGGCATGCATGTCACATTGAGGTAAAACGTTTGGCTGCACCTTTGGAAACCTAACCCAATGGGATATTGAGTGAGGCCCTCAACATTCATATAGATAACCAACCTAGGGACTTGACCTCGTGACCTCCTACTTGTAGCTCACAACACTTAACCATTCAAGCTAGTCCACCAAGCTATGGCAATAGTTTTATATGAGAAAGTACTAATCATCAATTTGTGATGCTCAAAGTTTGCAAAGGAAACAATTTGACAATTGTTTGCAAGCAACCATTTATGTGATTATAAATTTATCTTTTGATTTAGTGGATATTTCTTCTTAGTGTTCATTTCACGCTAAACTACAATGTATGTCATGTAGAATTTGTGGTTGTATTTACTAATTAACAATTGGATTGTTGATTTTACTCAGACAATTATTTATAAAATTAACCCACTAAATCAAATCATTTGATTTTTTGGTTTATTTATTTTGTGTCAATCACAAGGTAGTTTTGTTTTTTGTTTTTAAGTAAGATAACATTAAACAAAAATAACTGTGAAGTACCTCTGATATATATGTGTGTGTGTGTAAAGGTAAACATGCATAACTTATATACATAAAGTTTGGTCCAGCGTTATAAAACAGGGTCAATTATATTGGTTTGTGTACTTTGGCATAAATAGATACCTTCATTTATAGGAAACTTCATTTATTTGTCAAACATAACATTAAATTCACTAATTGTTTTGTAAAAAAAAATATGTGTAAAAGGGAATATAAACTAAGCCCCCATAACTCGTGTTTGAATGTTGTTATCTTTTCATATAATTAATTCATAATATGAACATTGGAAACATAAATTTATGATATAGCATTGAGTGGCCAAATCTCATTTTTTACTTTTTAACATTTAATGTGAATACTTTTTATTTGTAAGGAAAATGGGTGCTTACTCCACATGGGGTGTCAATGACGAGACATGGCACATCTCGACAACCACACCTGACCCTTGACACAATAATGTCTCATGAACTTGTCACCCCCAAGGATGTTCATATCTAGGCAAAGTGGAAAGAGGACATGGAGAGTCCTCATGCATCTCAACATGGGTAACATGGGTAATAGGTTAGAGCCATATGCTCCTATATATACAAAAAAAAGTAGGATTCAATGGAGGATATTGCTTGACTGGTAAGAAGAGGAACACCAACTAAAGAAACAATAGGGTTTATATGGCAATTAGGTGCAACTTGTCACGTGTCAATTACAAATTCATTGACATGCAAGGTCATGACCAATATTACTACATACATGCCTCATTGAGTGGGTTTAGGACATGATGTCGATGGACAAAGTTGAAGGTGGATGAGAAGGAATCAACATGAGAGGAAGAAGAGGACTATGGCATGACATAGTGTTGATGGTGTTGAGAGGTATGGTTTCTACCCAGTGCGAAAAGTTGTCTATTGGAGTCAGAATATATTTATGCTATTGAGAAGAATGTGGATCTATCTCTCCAACAGTATCTAATCCCATTGTTGAAATGGACTTGTTGTTGTAACAAGTTGTAGAGGTAAAGTTGCTCATTTCTCTTTACCTCTACGTAAAGTTGGCAGGCAAAGAGAAAGTGGGCCAATAATAACCTACTTTACGTAGATTGTGTGTTGTGGTGTCCCCTACAAAATGGCCTCTAGAAAACCCTTCATGTAATTTTGTAAGTACTTTGTCCTCTTCTTGACTCTCGAGGCATCTCAACAATACATCCTCATAATGTTATCTTAATAATATGTCATTTATAAATTGGTCTTGCACATATATTAACATGTGAGCTCTTCGTTTGCGAGGGACCAGGTACTATAGGGCAATTCCATGAGCAAAAAATACTTTAGTTCATAATACAAAGAGTTGGTAGGAGCAAGAATGCATAAAAGTTATCTTTCAAGCGTGGTTGCTTCTTCATCCCATCCAACTTCACGGTTTGCATACTATGATTTAGTGGCTAGTTTACATAATCCCTATCCTTTAACTATCTTGGCAAGTTTGATCTCTAAATCATACTCCCAGAGAGTAGCCATCCAGTGAGCTCTTTTCTCACCTATGTCCTTTTAAGTTAGCAAGTTCCTCACTACGAGATATGGGACTATCACCTTCGCTCAAGATTTAGGCAAATATGGATAGAAATATTTGACTGCTTTAAAAACAACATAAGCATGTTTATCCCCTTTAGGGTACTTCAACCCAACTCCTTGAAAACTTGAACTCATGAAAGAAATAAATCCTTTATTTTGTTCTTCATCTTTTTGGGTAAGCATAACCACGTAGGAATTTTCGAATGTGAAGGTGTATAGTATGAAACATTTTGAGAAATCTGGCCTAGCCAAAGTAGGTCCTTCAACATGATTTCTTAATTTGTGAAAATGATTATTTTCCCTCGAGACCCATTTGAATCTTGCATCATTTTTTATCATGTTCTCCATAGGCCTAACCATTTCTAATAAACTAGGGACAAACCTTCATACAAAGTTGATTTCAACATAAGCTCAAGAGTGGTAGGAATCTTGTGTAATTTCAACTTAAACAATTCCTCTTCCAATTGTAGATGAACGACATGCTACGTAATTTTTGGGTCAAAGGTCTTTATATCGTCATGTGTCCAGCCCTGTCCCGGTTTTGTCAGTCTGGTTCGATGTTTTTTGGGTTATCAGTCCCCGTCTCTTCTAGCTTTTCTTCTTGGTCTTTTGGGCTATTGTTTCTGTCCTTCTTTGTTCCTTTAGCTACTGTCGACGACTGGAGTCCATCCTCAGAGTTGAGAACTAGTACCAAACAGTCTAAACAAGTGGCAATTGTATATATTAGTTGGTTTTTGGCTTCGCCATTGTCTTCGTTTTGTCTTCTTCTACGTGGCGATTTGGTTTCTTCTGTTACCCACCTTACATGACGTCGTTGATGGTTTAATCTGTCCGGGTGCTAGAAGATTCTACGCCCCCGTGATTTTCGGGGCTCGGTTGTCCTAGTTTTGTCTGTCATTTTCAGGGTTCGAGGTTTGACTCGGGCTTTTGGTTCTCCCTAACTAGGGTTTAGGACCGAGGTTTCTTGCGTCTGCTTGTAACTCAATATTGTCGGGCTCTTGTTGACTGGTGAGCCCTTGTGCGGTTTTTTCTGGAATTTTGGGGTTGGTCTGTCCTTGATTCGGTCGTTGATCTCAGGGTCTGTTGATAAGATTTTGGTCTTTGCTACCAATTAACCTTAGTACATTCCCATTTTTTTTAGGGTTTTCAACCTGTGTTTCTGATGATTGCTTGAAGCTTATCCGCTTCCCATCATTGGCTCTGTTGGACTCTTGTTGACTGGCGAATCCTTTCTGGGGTCTCCCCGACAGTCATTATGTTGGAAACCCATGATGGGTCTCCCGACGACACGGCAGGTGGAGGTTCTGCACGATTTCGGCGTAGAAGGAAGGCTAAAGCACATAAGGTGCTCGAAGGCAAATTACGCTACGTTGTGGGTCGAGATATCTACCTGAATAGAGTGGAGGCCTTATGTTCTCGCGCGCTCATTGGAAGACTGGAATATGCTTCCATGGATAAGAAAGAATGGTTCGCATGGACCATTGAACATTAGAAGCCCTTCCTTTCATATGTTCCTGCTATTAGTCTTCTGGTCTGGGGTTGGATAGTATTTGTTTTTTTAGAGGATTCCCATGCGACCTCTATCCTTAATTGACTGTGGAGAGTGGGAAAAGGATCTCTAGTCTTAGATCGATGGCATATTCAGTTTGACCCAGCTAGAGAAAGGGTTCAAAAACGTCACTTGTGGACTCTGCTGCCTGGAATTCCATTCCCGTTGTGGAATTGTTCGCTCCTGGAGGGCATAGGAAACACCACAAGCCGCTTTGTAGTGGTAGAAGAAGATTTTATGAATTCATACGACAAAAGACTGGCCAGAGTTATAGTAGAGTTGGACATCTCAAAAGGATTACTGGCTGATATAGAAATTCTTTGCCGGGAGCGCCTAATTTCATAGATGCTAGACTATCAGGGCATCCCCTTCAGATGCAGCTACTGCAAGGAATCTGGACATCTGAGACGGGCATGTTCGTCTTTTCGTGAAAACTTTGCCTCCTCAGACCATCACCTCCCTTCAGATGCAGCTACTGCAAGGAAACTGGACATCTGAGACGGGCATGTTCGTCTTTTCGTGAAAACTCTGCCTCCTCAGACCATCACCTCCCTAGTGTAGCACATCGGTCCCCGTTTCCAGGACAATGGACTTCCCAGGTAAGTTTTCCCACGGCCCCTCCGGTTTCATCCATTGGAATTCTAAAAAATGCATGCTCCCTTTTTGAAGATGCATCAGATTTAGAATTAGCTCTGATGGATTTTGTTGATGTTAATAGAGGCTCCCGTAAAACTTCAGCCTCTCCTCTGTCATTAGATCTTTCTACTCATCGTAAGGCTCTGGATACTATTAGTGTCAATATAGGATCCCCTAAATCCACTCCTCTGTCTTTGGACCTTTCAGCCAATCCACGAAGCTTTGATGATAGAGGCCCTTCAAATCCTTCAGATGCTTCTCAGGCCTTGACTACTTCTTCCCCACGCAAGGCTTTGTCCAGTTTTCCTCTACCAAGCTCTGTCGACTCTCTCTCGATGCTTCCACCTCAGGCGACATTAGACCCCTCCTCCCCCGATATTCCTCCTACCTCTCCTTCGCTTGAGATTCTTCCTTTCCCTCCTTCACGGGATTTAGAAGCATTACGTACTAATGTGTCTTGTACTACTTCCACCCCTCATGCTGCCTCCCTTTCTCTTACGCCAATTCTAGAAGATGTCTCCCCACAACCTCTCTTTAATGATTCGAACTTTCCTCCTCTAGTTAACACTGGTCGTTCGACATTGGTTTCTCATTCCCCCAGCCCGGTCACCTCACCTTCCTTTGCAGACCCGACATTACAAAAATCATTGGATATTTTCTCTGATAAGACTCCTTTGTCTCCCTCAGTTCTCCCTCTTGATTCCATCCGTTTTGAAATTGTCACTATAAGGAGAAAAAAATAAATCCTCCGAATGATGAGACCTTTTCATCCGCCCTTTATACTCCTTTATCTACAAGACTAAAGAATGCAGCTCAGAAGCTTGCCTCTTCTTCTCAAAGGGTCCTTAGAGCGTCGACCCCTCTCCATTTTGACTCATGATGCATATTCTCTCCTTGAATGTCTGAGGGTTGGGAGGTTCAACCAAACAAAAAAGCCTTCGTCATCTGATAATGTCTCTTTCTCCTGACTTAGTGCTCCTGCAGGAGACTATGACCAGCTCTTACCTAGCCCTCTTTTCCTTTTCCAAGTTGTGTCCGGGTTGGGAGTTTTGTGCACTCAATTCAAATGGTCTCTCAAGGGGAATTCTTTCTGGCTGGAATCCGAAGATCTTCAGATGTAAAGCTTACCATACTATTGCAGGTATCTTGCTTAAAGCTTCGATTCGTGGCTCTTCCCTCTCTCTGTCTATCTTGAATTGTTACGGCCCTTACCTTAACCGTGACACGTTCTGGAATGCCGTGGCCTCTGGTGGTCTCCTCTCGCTGCCCAACCTTATCCTAGCTAGTGATTTGAATTTAACTTTAAATGCCTCAGAGATTTGGGGCACTAGAGCTCAACTTGACCCCTTGGGACCTTTTTTCTCCAAGATCTTCTCCGATCATCAATTAGTGGATGTGGCTCCCCCATTTGCAGGACCAACTTGGAGGAATGGTAGGATGGGGGAAGATGGCATCTCCAAAAGACTTGATTGTTATCTGCTTTCGGATCAGCTCATTAGCTCTCTTCCTAGACATAGGGCTTGGGCTCATAGATGTGGGATTTCTTATCACTTCCCAGTTCTGCTTGAATGGATGGATCATCAAAACCCTTGTGCTTATCCCTTCAAATTCAATCAATCTTGGCTAGGAAATGAGGATTTTATCCAAATGATCAAAACTGAATGGCCACTTATCCATTCGGATGCCTCGATGGATGTTATGAATGATTTTTCGTGCAAACTTCGCCTGCTGAAAGAAAAGGTTAAGCCTTGGATAAACGTTGAGTCTCAAAAATTGAAGGAGAAATCATTTATTCTGGAGGAGGAAATTAGTTCTCTTCTTATTTCTTCTCACTCTGCTATCTTAGATCATGATCAGCATCACAGATTGATGTCACTTAAAGCTGAGCTTCAAAATCTTTTAGATCATGAGCTTTATTTAGCAAGACTTCAAAGTCGAGTTACTTGGGCCTCAAATGGGGATGCCAATACCAAATATTTCCATGTTGTAGCATCGGCTCAGAAAAATCATAATGCCATCTGGAGTTTGAAAGATGAGGAGGGAAACTGGATCTCGGATGATCAAAGCATCAACTCTCTTGGGATTTGCTATTTCAAAAATATTTTCACTGATGATCATATGACAAATATTTCTGCTCAGCTTAAGGTTATTCGTCTTTTTCCTGCCTATATCAGGGAGGAAAGGAAAAAGGCCTTTACTGGTTCTGTCACTCTTTCGGAAGTTGTTGAGGCCCTTAAAACTTTCAAAAAGGATAAGGCCCCAGGCCCTGATGGCTGCCCTGTCGAATTCTATCTAACCTTTATTGATTTTCTGGGACCTCTACTTGTTGATTTGGTGGAATCCTCTAGAATCTAGGGTAGTGTGGCTCCTTCCCTTAACTCCACCTTCTTAGCTCTAATCCCGAAAGTAGAACAACCTGTCTCATTTGCTGAATTTCGTCCTATTTCTCTTTGCAATCTCTGTTATAAGTTGATCTCTAAAGTTATAGCCCTGAGACTCAAGCCTTTCCTTGACTCCTTTATATCTCCCCAGCAATTCGACTTCCTGAAGAACCGTCAGATCCTTGAGCTGGTAGCCATCATGCAGGAAGTCCTTCACTCTGTCATAACAAAAAAGAGATGTGTTCTCATTCTCAAGCTAGACTTGACAAAGGCTTTCGACAGGGTAAATTGGACTTACATCCGTCTTTTACTTATCCAGATTGGTGTTCCTCTTGTAGGAGTGAATTGGATTTTGGGATGCATTTCTTCAGCAAATTTTGTTGTCCTTGTAAATGGGTCTCCTTCTTCTTTCTTTCCGGCTACTCATGGAATCAGACAGGGCTATCCTTTGTCCCCGCTGTTGTTCATACTGGTTATAGAGGGTCTTAGCCTGCTTATTGAAGATGCCAAGAGAAATGGAAAAATCAAAGGGATCAAAATTTCATCACATCTCTTCCTCACTCATTTACTTTTTGTAGATGATGTGATTTTATTTGGTATGGGTTCATTTGAGGAATGGATAGCCTTCAAAGTTTTACTTGACACTTTTTGTGAGGCCTCTGGCATGTGCATAAATCTGGAAAAATCTTGCTTTCTCCATAATGACTTAGATGCTGGCCTCCTTGGTAGAATTACAGGTCTCCTTCCATACAGATTTGCACACCTTAATCAGGGTTTCAATTATCTTGGGTACTTTCTCAAGCCTTCGGGTTATCTGGTCAAGGACTGGCATTGGCTTATAGCTAAATTTGAGAAGCATATCTCTCATTGGACTAATAGGCTCTTATCTATTGGAGGAAGTCTAGTCCTTATTCGATCTATTCTCTCAAGCATTCCTGTCTACTGGATGGCCCTTATTCCGATTCCATCCTCAATCTTAGATAAGCTCAGAAAATTGATCTTTTCTTTTCTTTGGGGCTCCTCTACAAAGCAAAAAAAATTCCATCTCGTTGATTGGCATCTTCTAGCTCGACCTATCTCTTTAGGTGGATGGGGAATCAAGCATCTCCCTAGTTTCAGTTTATCTCTGAGATTGAAAAGTTTATGGAATGCTTTAAACAACAATGGCATCTGGAACCTACTTCTGTCTGTGAAATATATGAAGATTCTGCATGTGCACTCATGGCTAAGAGAGAAATGCTTCAGGGTTAGAAATGTCTCGGTTATTTGGAAAGGCTTCCTCTTAACCTTGCCTTGGTTCGGCAAAGGGATTCTTTGGCAAGTTGGCAATGGCTCAGATATTCGTCTAGGTGTGGATCCTGTTGTTGGTTTGGGCAGCTCTTTTATTCTCCCAGGTGATTTAAGAGCATATTTGGAAGACTATGGGATTTGAACCCTAGCACAAGCTAGAAATGAGACTTCCTTCGCTTCAGGGTACTGGTTTACAGCTGAGGATCTCGACCTTTGGGGCGATTGGAAATCTTGTTGGGAAAATTATGTTAGAGGGTTGGAATACAACAGAATTCGATTGAAGGATCTACGTGATACTCTTCTTTGGTCTCATAATAATTATCTTGGTCCTCTTACTACAGCCAAAGGTTACGAATGTATCATCTCGAACAACAGTTTAGAGGTGCGAAGTCCTGTTAGTGATTCTCTTTGGACTCTGAATGTCCCCACTAAAATTGTCTATTTCATCTGGCTTATGAATAAAGGTCGAATTCTTACCTGGGAACAACTCCAATCGCGTGGCTTTCTTGGACCAAGTCGATGCATTTTATGTGAGAGAAGTTTAGAGGATATCCAACATCTTTTCTTGTTCTGTCCCTTCACTGTGAGTATTTTCTCTTACTATGCAGCTCGGTTTGGGTTTTCTCTGCCCTGTTTCGACTCTGTCCCGTCCCTTCTGGAGAATTGGTTCACAACTACTGCGCGATATGCTGATTTTAGATATTTGCTCTTTTTGCTTTCTGGTGTATTTGGAATCTTCGGAACAAATGTCTCTTTGAGAATTGGAAACCTTCAGTACAGCCACTTATCTCCAGGATTGAGAGTTTTCTAACTCTTTATCCAGTTCCTTTTAAATCTAAAAAAACCCGGATTATTGGTCCTAAGCCACAGAAGGTCTTTCCTTGTGATTTTTTTGATGGGGCTGCTGCTGAGAATTTAGGAGGTGCAGGTTTTGTGATCTACCTAAACGATAACCATTATTTCAGTTTCTCTTTGGGATGTGGTTGTCGCACAAATACTAGAGCGAAATTAATGGCGCTCTAGGCTGTTCTAAGAGTGAGTTTGTTGATGGGCCTGCCCACTCACTTGATCTTTGGCGACTCTATGGTTATCATTTCTTGGCTCAACGGACATTCCACCCTTGATATTCCTTCTCTGATTCATTGGTGTGATGAAATAAATAATATGCTCCATCTCGTCCCTCCGGTGATCTTCAAGCATATATACCGTGAGCATAACATGCTGGCTGATGGCCTCTCCAAACAGGCTCTGAATTTGGATATGGGATTTGGAACTTTCTATGAATCACTGGATGGCATGGTCATAGATAATGGCCACTTTATGCTTTTTTAGATGCTAAATTTCATTGTTTTATTTTTATTTTTATTTTCAGCAATTGATATTTCAGCTTTTGATTTGTACTGCTTTATCTGTCATGCTAAGACTTCTTCAGCCAGCTAGTTTTGCTCTGGAATGTCCGCTTGGGATCACCTCCGATTCACAGCATTTTCTGACCTGATATATCAGGAATGATGAGAAAAGTCTGCTACGATCAGACTTTTTATATTTTTCTGTTGGCTGGATATTACTACAGGCATGATCATTGTTTGTCTATGTGCTGATTAGATACACATTGTTCCTTTTTGTCAAGAAAGAGGGTAAATGTATGATATGTCTTTTGATTCCAATGAATAACAAAGACTGGTATTTTTTCCTCTGAAAAAAAATCGTCATGTGTCCATGCAAACGCATCCTCGTATTCATTGAACAATTGGATGAGGACAATCCTTTCTTGAGAGGAAAAACATAGTTTGATATTATTGTTATGCAGGTCCTCATTAGTACCGATGTTAACAACCTCATACTTCAAGAAAAATCTATTAGTCTTATAATTCATTGGCTTTTTGAATTTATACTGGAGGTCGTAATATTTTTCAAGTTTGACCATGGATTTTGGGATAATATTTTTAGAACGCTCTTTTACTTTTTTGTATGTTTCTTCACAAATGATTAAACTCTTTAGAGATGCATCGTGTTGTTGTTCGTTGATAGAAAAGTCCTTGAAGGTGTCCTCGAGGGTGAGAAAATTGATAATATGTTGGTTGTTGTCAAACACCCTCTAGTTTGTCAAGTTATTTATACAAGTTTTGAAAATAAGTTCAATGTAAAACGTGTATGTAGGAATTCATTTTGACAGGATTAATCTAGAAGTTGTATTAGCAAGCATATCCGCATCATAATTACAATTTTTAGGTATGGAATCAATATTAAAGACGGTAACACAATTAATCAAATTCCATACCTAAAGCTAGTATTTTTTTAGATTATGAGAGACACAATGAATAGAATTACGAACTTGCTTAATAATAATCTTTGAATCACCAAACACTTTTATTTGACATTTAAATCAATCGTTTTTTTCAATCCTTAAATTAATGCTTCATACTCTGTAGTGTTGTTAGTACATTCAAATTCAAGTCAACAACTAGTCAAGGTTTTGTATCCTTGAGGTTTAGTCAAGATTTATATAACTCTTGCACCTTCTTTGGAATTGGATCCAACAAATAACAACATCCAAAATTTCGAATCTGAATCTTAGAGGGGGCCTTAGGAGCCAAGTGCGAGGGTTAAAGAGAGCAACGATGTATAGAAGAAGGAGAGCGAGGCCTGGACTAACTTGTGAGGAGGGTTGCAAGGTAGCAAAAGGGACTAGGAGAGGGTTGTGAGGGATTCTAGGGTAGCAGCAACAGATCCATGGGTGCAAAGGAGATGGGAGAGATGTCAGCAAGGGGTCAAAAGGTGAGCAACGAAGAGAGTTTTTGGGAGCTAGGGCAAGGTTAAGGAGCATGTAGAAGCAGGATGTTAGAGCAACGTTGGTTTGGGAAAGAATCCAACCCTAATTTAGATCCACATTAACCTAAGAACTAATCTAAACTAGCCTTAGAGTAGGTTTTGTGCAAGAAGAAAGGTGTTAAAACCAAGGGAGATCTACCCTACCAAACCTAGGGGATATAGTGAGGACAATTAACCTAGAGAGGAAGAGCTCCTAGGTTAAGCAACTAGCCTAGAAAATTATGGTAAAAAACCTAGAGGGCCCTCACAAGGAGACATGCCTCAACATTGCTAAGGTGACAAAAAGGATGGTAATGGCATATCCTAGGAGAAAATGCGGCACTAGGGCTACCCTTTAGAATTGAGCATGCATCATCAACCTTGTAAGAGAATTTCACCAAAGAACACCAAGAAAAAACTTGCATAACCCATTAAAATCTTCTATCAAGAGGGGCACATCTCTCCGAAAAGCCCTAAGAAGGGTATAACAAATGCGTAGTGTTTTATCCCATCAGTCTTGTTTTTAAAATGAAAGTGAGGAGATCTATTAAAATGATGTCATGCTCACTTTTTCCAAAATGTCCAAGCTTACATGCCTTAAAACATGTCAATCAGAAATTGCAAAATGTCAATTTAAAATTACAACAAAATAATAATAATAAAAATGGCCTAATGGAGGCTCAAGATAGGCTACCTAGGGTATTTGTAACCCCATGTGCCAAAATGTGCTTAAATAAGTGAATCACTCCGAACGAAAAAATGGTGTGAGCTAGCGAGAGGGAGTTTACCCCATATAACCTCTAAAATGTTGTAAAATCCCTCAAATCTCTCCTCAAAGCATCAAAAGTCCTGGCATGGAGGATGGATTCCTTTGAGGAGACAAGGCTAGGGAGAATAGGTGCCCACTGACTAAAGGGACAGGAGGGTGTCCCAAGTGGCTACAAAGGGAGATGGATGTCTCATAGCTAGATCAGAGGCCATCAGAGCTCGTAAACATAATATGGAGCCATGTGACCCAGTGATCAACCCTTAGGATCCCATGCACCAACCCCGAGGTTAAAAACCCCAAAAATGGCCGCCAACAATGCCATTAAGCCATAGTAATCCTAAAGGAGGAACCAAAGGGCCCATCCCTGACCAACATTGTTCGATAACACCCCTCTTGGTAAAAAAAAATGGCCTTATCTTCCCGGGGTACATATGAAGGTGCATTGGGTACAAGTGCAACATAACAATACCCATTAACTGGTTTTTGCCAAACATGATGCCCATATGTTTGGATATTTCCCCCAGCATAAAGGTCAAAGGCTCACAACTAAAAATCAGTCTAAAAGGGTGGAGTTGTGCCCCTTAAGCTTCGTTTTGTTCACCTACTCTCTTTCTTCACAGAATTGGCCTCACAATTACTAATGGGACAACGTTCTCCATAAGCAAAGGAAAAAGAAGAGTAAAATCGCACAAGTCAGTGAAAATAAGTTTCAAGGGTTAAATATGGTGGAAGACTCAACATTTCCATATGGAGGAATAAAAAAAGGCATACCTTGAGAAGGGGTCTCTTGGTTGATAGTCCCATAAGAGTTTTTCATATCTATACTCTCTGAGAACTTCTAAATACCACAAAAATCAAACACTACCCAAACTAAAAGCAACAAGCAGACTTGTGGTAGGTGGGATGTATATGCTGGATCCTCACAGGTTTGTCAAGTTGTTGGAACTCATGATATACCATAGGGTCTAATAGTAATACAAAACAAGTAGGATTGGGACTATACCCTTGCCTATATACCCGACTACCTGGATAGTACGTGCGTAGCAGCTCCCTGAGTGTTATTATCAGTGTATTTCTCGAACAAGACAACCAATGGGTTACTTAGTTGGTCTCGAGATCCCAATGGTGTCTCTCGATATATGCAAGGTACGTGGGAGCTCAAGTCCGTAGTAGTGCTCTCTAGCCCACAATCGTTCGAAAGTGGCCTTCTGATATACCGTCAAGTACGTGAAATAATCTTTCTATATACCATAAAAGTACATGAAAGACCTTTGTATATACCAATGAGTATGTGGAAGAATCACGTAGTCCCCGGGATGAAATTCAGGAAAAAAATTACAACTTTTACGCTTAAAGACGTCGAAACTCATCTCTAACCTAACATACAGTCTTGCTAGAAATTTTACCCTAACTAACACTTGATTTTATCTTTTTATGGTTAGGTGGATAGAATGATGTGAAGACTCGACTCATAAACCATGCAGTGATGAAGTTCAAGTCTTTACTTTTTCTTTCAATATATGCCCTATTTAAGAAGAGAGTAAGAGGTTCCTTTTCCCAAGATGAAAAACATGAATAACATACAACCAAACTTGAAACACAAATTTTGTCTCTTATGTTCCAACAAAAGTGAAAAATAGATCCCTAGGAAGAAGCAAATCTAATTCACGTTCCCAATCAAAGACTAAAACAAAGATTCTTTACAGATTATGAAACTTGAAATTTTTATTTTACTTTCTTTTTATATAAAACTAAGATTTAAGGAACATGTGGCTAGCGGCGCAAGAGGGTTTCAGCAAGAGGATGATTAGGGTTTGATTTTTCCCTGCTGGTCGTAGGAATGGCCTGCATCTTGTGATGGTCAGGCAAGCAGGAAGTTGATCCTAAACTGCGGCCAAGGAAGAGGACACACGGCTAGAGATTTTGTGCGGTTTGAGGCAGGGTATATCTATCTTTGACAAGTTTCTATTTGGAGTGGTAAGTTTTTTTCACTTTTACTGTGGTTTACTATTTCTTGTGGCATTATGATGGAGGAGGACCTCGTGGACTACTCTCCTGACCCTCTGGAGGAGGGTATTTTTATGATTGCACCTTTGGGAGGTCTAGATGCTGAGGTGGAGGCCAATGGGAATTTCTGGACGTAGGTTTTTAGCTGTGAGAAATCCCTCGCCGGTTGTGGGAGACGGTTTATCACCGTCGGAGTTTCTACTATCCTCTCCAGGGCCTTTATAGCTGCTGGAGGAACTATTTCTCCCGGAAGATGGTGTGTTCACAGATGGATGGGAACAGGTCGCTAATCGGAGCATTGCGACAGACATTGTTGCCAAAGGTACTCAGGCGGCGCAGACTGAGGTTTTGTGGTGTGGTGGAGAAGGACCCAATGGGGGCTTGGAGTATGTTGTTGAGGTAGTAGTGCACTGGGGTTTTGTGGGCAGCGCTATTAGGGCGAGAGAAAAAAGAGGCTACCCGAGTTCGGTGGCCAAGGACCTTTCTGATTCCAGTGGGGGGGTGGACAAACGTGCGGGTTTGAAAGGACAGTGCAAGCGCAGAAAAAAATGGCCAAAGATGACTCCGATTGTTAACTACGTTGTGGGAGAGGATATTAGCTAGGAAAGGATGGAAATGTTGGATAAATTCACCTTGGTTGGGCGGTTCATGGGGAAATTGCTCTCTATCAGGACTGTGAACAAGTGGGTCGAAGAATGCTGGATGGGGGAGATGGGGGTTGTTCCAAAGGTGGAAGGATTGGCGCGGAGATGGTATGCCTTCAACTTTTCAGTTTGAAGAACATTTGCTGTGGGTACTAAATCATAACTGGTTTTTTGATCAAGTGCCTATTCTGCTGAAGAAATGGCACCCTCTCTTCAATGCAAGCGTGAAAGGGTGGATGTTGTATCGATGTGGGTTAGGCTTTCGGGCCTTCCGCTGTCGTTCTGGACTGAGGAGCATTTTGTGCACATTGGGAATCTGTTGGGTTCTTTTTTGGAGGCTAATTATTCGTTTAAGGTCACTAAACTGAAGATGGTGGCCCGAATTCTCATCAATATCAACATCAGGAATGGGCTTCTTGGGGTTATGAAGATTACTGAGAAGGAGTACTCCCACAATCAGACACTGGACTATGGAAACTGTTATCACTCCAGGAAACTACCTAGGGTTATAAGCTAGGTATGCCTGGTAACTTGAGAATTCAATGTTTTTGGTGTTTTTGTAAAGATGGATCAATGGGATGACTAAATCTGAGCATGACATTCAGACCTTCAGCATGATAAATAAATGAAACAGTGCTCTCAAGAATTGATCAATCAGCATATAATATCAAAGGTGGATGAAGAACAAATGTAACCAAACCAATACATAGTAGGGCTCGAGAGACATTTAAGAAACTAATACCAAGCTGTGAGCTAAACAATGCAAAGTAAACATTCACATTCGAAGCTAGACAACATTGATACAGTGAAAGAGAAAATGGAAACTGACATCAAAGCTGAGAGAATCCTGTGATCTATATTAGCATGAGAAAGCTGAGTACTATAGCAGAGAATTTGCATCCAAAATCGAACCATTCAATAGTCTTGGTTCTCAGGCTTTATAGCCTTTACACAACAGTCTACAGATCCTAAAAACGTGGATCTGTTTTAGTTAACTGAAACTGACTAGAACAACAATGCTAAAAGATAGAGATTAATCCCTAAAATCAAGGAAATGTCAATAATTAGTTCTCCTTCCTTTAGTGCTCGGTGCTTTGATGAAGAGGAACTGGCCTTCAAAGGCTCGGTGGTGCGGAGCTGGCGCATAGCAAACTAAAGTTATTGATGTGG
>LPNX010201944.1:0-24537 GCA_001517045.1 Pseudotsuga menziesii
AGATGGCCTAAGGTTGTCTTCAATGACATATTGTGCAAAAGAAAGAAGACTTGGATGCGGCAAAATATTAAATGGCTTAGCAAGTGAGATATGTGCTTGAGCATGTGTCCTACGAATAGTAAAGAATTAAAGGCTTTTGTTATCAATAAGTTCCACAAGCGAACTTGGGATAAAGAGTTAGGGAGAAAGAGAAAGTATTATATTGAAGAGTTTAACCCTACCTACAATCATCATCAAAAGGCATACATAGGGGCCAATATACCTTGGAAAGCCAAAATTCTCATTGCTCATTTAAGAACTAATTCCCATCGACTTCGTTGTGAGACCAGGTGCTGGAAAAGGCCAAAAGAAGCTTGGGCAGAAAGAGTGTGTATTTTTTGCACCGCTGCAGGTAAGGTGGAGACAGAAAAACACTTCATTTTAGAGTATGAATCCTTTAAGGACAATAGGGACAGGTATGCACAGGTCTTAGCGGATAAATCTTGGGATGAGTTATTTAACGAGGGGACTGTGGAAAAACTAGGGGCGCTCATCATCAAGTTGAACAGACAAAGGATTGAATTGCAGAAAACAACGTGCGAGTTGGTCTCTCCCATAGGCTATTCTTAGCCTCGCGGACATTAAAATATTTCCTTCCTTCCTTCCTTCCCATGCTTCTTTGACTTAATTGGGGGTTGGATTTTACGGTGAAAAAAAAATTAGAGATAATATCATGGTAACACAAACAAGGAAAACACTATCCATCATCAAGTATATCATTATCATGGTGAAAGCATGGCTCTTGTTTTATCAGAGAAGCTACATAAGAGAGGTAGAACTTCTTTGTCCATGAGTTGTGTGACTTCCAATGATCCCGTATGCATGTCTACACCTTGTGTTTTTTTTTTTTTAACAGAAACGGAAAAGAGATATATATAAAAGTAGCTGTGCACAGCCATTCAATACAAACAAGGTGAACCAGAGTATCTGTGCTTAACAGAGAAGCAGCACAATGGGGTTATCCACTGAGTTTCCTTAAACACTTCAAAATGAGTTTGTTCAAAACTTTTAAAGCCGAGGGTTGTATAAACCCTTACATACTGATTGCATAAGAAAAGACAAAAAAACATTTAAACAGAGCTGGACAGAATAAGGCTAAGGATTGCCTCTTGGCTGTAAGACTGATTCCTCCTCCATTGGAAGCACGATATCATCAGAGGCTGCATGGACTCGGTTGCTCTGATTCATGGAGATGAATTTATGGAGGTCCTCTTGAATCCTGTCTACCTTTCCTAATAATTCACGAAGACTGCTATCGTTGTCATCAATGTGTGAGTCGTGGTTGCTGATCTGAAGCGAGGTATAACTGACTGTGTCCTCCATCTTTTTAACCACCTGAGCCATCTCTCTGTTGTCCATTACACTGATGGAAAGCAGCTCGTACAAACACCTTAAGTTCTTCTTAATATCCATGAGCCCCGCGTTTTCACCATGCTAGGCCATTTCGCCAGCTTCTGTCAATAAGGAGATACGGGCGAACTGGTTCTGAATAGAATGTACAGGACTTGAAGGGGCGAAAGTGCTATTAAAGCAGGCTCGAAGCACAAGAAGCTCCTTGAACAATAGAAAAACGTTTCTTCCATAAGCCAAGGTGCCCACATCTCCCTCTTTCCACCCTGTGCACCTGCAACTGATGACCGAGCTGTTTCCCCAATTGCCGAAGAGATAGCCTAAGTCAGAAGAAACTGTCTGCAAAACTGAAAGGGAGACACACAAGCACAGGGAAAAGGCTGCGAGAGCCACCCTTTCTTTAACGACTGAACGAGTAAAGGGAAGAATCTGCCACGGGAGGCCTTGAATGCTCCCTTCTCCTATGCCTGAAATGATATTCAGAAGAAAACGCAGGGCGTCGAATAATCCAGGGCCGGGAGAGAAAAAGGAGTGAGGTAACATATTGCTTCCAACAGAAGCCATAGTGAAAGCCGAGTTGAAATCTTGAGCGTGCGAAGGGGAAGTGCTTAACTCCCCGAAATGAAGAGCTTTTAATACCAGAGCTTTCAAGAGACGAGCATGACAGTGAAGGGACCATGCGACAATGGAAGGAGGCAGGGGAGGACAGAGCAATAAAGGTGAGAAGACAGCGATGATAAGGCAGAGGGCTACGAAGGTCGAGAGGGAGGGATAAGAAAGGGAAAATGAAAGAAGAAAGGAAGGGGGGAGAAGGATAATGGGGGTGCCAAACAAGCCCAAGGGGAAGAGAGATGAAAAGAGAGAGAGAAAGGAGGGAAAAGGGAAAGCTGACGAGGAAGGGGAGAAGGAAGATGCTAGGAGACTAGGAATGAAATGAGGGGGAGATAGACTCTTTTTTCCATGAATTTGGATATTGAAGGGCCAGAAAGGGGTCTTCCAGCGCCAGATATTAGGGATAAATTTGAGAGTGGGGTGACTTCCATCCTGACTATACTGTCCTTGTGAGAGAGAGACTCCCCCATTAGCCAGACTATCAACGGCTGAGTTATTGTGCCGGAGGATATGATATGCTTCATAGCTGCTGGACATAAGAAGCTTGGATTTTTCATAAAGACGCCGACATTTGACAGCTCTCGTATTGTATCCATTGATTAATTTATAGATGACATGCCTAGAATCCCCGATAATCAAGGCCTTACGAATTTTCTTAACTTTGAGAATACGGAGGCTCTGGAGAAGAGCCATCCACTCAGCTTCATTGTTGGATCTGATGCCGAGCCCCCACGCAAATGTATGTTCCACATGTCCTCCGGGATTCAGAAGAATCCCCCCCGCACCTGCCTCCCCAAAATTTCAGGTTGAAAGTCTACACCTTGTTTTGAAAAAGAATCAACATTTGTATTGTTTTCCACGTGTACATGAGAAAAGGAAATTGTAGAGAAACTAGAAACGACGTTCTTTGAATTTCTTATGTTGTTGAGAAGTAAAAGGTTTTGATTGGTTTATCTTCCCTGTATTCATGAAATCACAACATTGGAGTCTTGAAAAACCTATATGTCTATGATATTCCTCCCCATGGCCAAGCTCCTTGTGAGAATGTACATCGCTTGAAGTTTTGCCCATTTATTATATCCTTTTCCAAGCCCACATTTGTGTAAAGGTTAGCAATTTCCTCTTATTTACAAAACCTCCCCTATTCCACAAATGCTAGGATTACCTCTTTATGCACCATCGAAGCAGTAATGGGCCTTTGTCTTTTCTATTTTAACCTCCTCCCCTTTTCTTTTATTCTTAACTCTTGCTTGTGGTTCCATTGTTTCGTATGAATAATTAATCTTGTAAAAAACTTGATATGTAAAGAGGTGTATCGCTTTAAATGTGGCACAATTCCTATTAATCCAAACTACCCATGGGATGAGCTTTGGCATGTGTGGATGCTCACTTACCTATTTGCATTATATCCACTTCTCAAGGGTTGCTTTTAGATTCTCGCTTAACCAGGGACCCATATCGTCAATCAAAGTGGAAATTGCATCCCAAACTATTTGCATGCAATAATAGGAGACTAGTATATGGTTGTTTCTTTATCAATGACATTACATAAAAAACATGTGCTTGAAGCACGCAATGATCTTCTTTGAAGGTTGTCCCAATTGAGAATTTTAATAGACAATGCTAATTAAAGTATGGTTTTCGCTTTTAGGTGAATTTCCAATCTCCAAGCTACTGTCCACCACTACATCTTCTCCTCCTTAATCATATAAAAATAGGCTTGAAAGTATATCATTATTTCATTGTGCATTGGCCTCTAATAGCACTTGTTAACCAAACTAGTGCATCTAGCTCCTCCCTAATTTTGATGGACATTGCCATCAAGGCTCTTTTGAAAGCTCATCATTTTGTAGCAGCTTGGACCCTTTGAAACCATGAGCCATACTATATTAACCATCCAATGTTTCAAAGAGACTCCTTGTTCATATCATATGTATCAACAAGAAAGGCATATCCTTTTTTAGTTGTCCCAGACTTTAGGTCTTGTGATAACATGTATATCATTCGCCCCCTAATCCATTAATCTACTCCAAACCTAGCATTTGGTCCACTATCAATCTTCCAAGCTATAAAGTTGCCCATGGGAGGAAAGAACGAAACTAGGGCTTTTAGAAAGATAAATACAGTTGAGTATTTCTTAGAGGGGGTTATTATCTAAGGGTATTATCTAATCTTCTATATATAATGGATCTATATACTTCATGGTTATAATATTTTTCCACGTCCCTTCAAAAGAGATTTATCTCCATGTATTCTTATTAGTTAAGGCCCTTCCTAACAAGTAATTGGTGTTTAAGCCCCGTTGACTTTAGTCTTTGGATCTTGCTGCAACTTGCCATTTAACTAAAGGAAGATCTTCTTTCTCCTTCCTTCCTTTCAATAAAAAATTGAAACACTTCTTCCTAATTTTGTTTAGGACACCCTTCGATATGTAGGCCATGGGATGCCAATAAATAGGGGTAGTCTCAAGGATAGATTTAACTAAAACCAAAATTATCGTAGAGAGAGCCGTTTATTGCACCATGTATTAATAACTTTTCAATTTTATTGAATAGTCACTGCCAATCCTTGCTTCCATGGACATTTGGATTCATTTCAAACCCTCGGTATTTTAGTGTCATGTCAAAGTCAAATACTTTGAAAGGTAAGATGATTTACATGGCTTGCTCATCAAAAGGGTAGAGTCCATGACATGTCGTACTGGATTTATAAAAGTTTATCTTTATTATTGTTGCTTTGCCATAAAAGGTTGGGACTTGTTTAAAACTCTTGCCTCTCTTCTAGTCATATTGCTAGAGAGGAATATATCGTCTATGATAGAGCGCATGGGCAATGGAGATATCCATAGCCATATGAACATCTTTTAATGCCTTAGATATATATGACAATTGAATTTCCTACTAGGCCATTTGCTATTCAAATAAACATAAGTGGGGACTAGGAGCAGTCCTTCCCTGAGTCCTTCAGAAAGCCTAAATAAACTAGTACTTGAGTTGTTTATAAGAACAAAAGAGACAATGGATAAAACATGTTTTATCCAATTGATTATAATCATATTAAAGCCTGCATATATGAGGATAAGTCTAAGAAAAAACCAAATTACCTTGTCACAAGCTTTCTTCAAATCCAATTTTGTTACATATATGGATATCCTCCTTGATTTCATCGAGTGCAAGGTCTCTTGGGTAACTCAAACAACATAAAGGATGAGTTTTCCATATAGGAAACCAAATTGTTCTTTTGTGATATTGTAAAAAGATATGGACTCAAATTATTCAATAAAGGAAGTGTGTCCTTTTTTTGAATTAGGCCATGAATGTATAAGTCAAAGGTCTTATATCTTTCCCACTTTTCTTTAACCCTTCAACAACTACAAAGATGAATTCTAACATCATTTCATAAAATACTATGAAGAATTTGATTGGTATCCCATTTGGTCATGGACTTTTATCACGTTGGAAGGAGTGTACTGCATAATTTAGCTTATCTTTATTGATCTCTACATAGTTCTCCTCACTTTGGTCAGTGCTCAGAAGAATGTTAAAGTAGGAAGATATTGCCCTTATCTTTGCAATGTTTTCCCTTTGTGGCTCATTGTGCGTCCCTTTAAAATATGGTACAATAGTTGGATCGTCAAGAGACGATATTCTTTCTTCGTTGTTCCCCTTCTTTTTCATATGTTATTTTGGATATTCCTTGTATAAGCATAATTCTGAAAAAAATGTAGTGCTTTCCTCTTCTTACTCCACTGATATTGCCCTACTTTTCTACTTCCACCTTGTTGTTCCCCATTCCAAAAAATATATTTTCTCTTCCTCCATTAACTTAGGTCCAAGTCTAATGTTGCATTTGTGAATTATGTGATCTTCCTTGTAAATTTGCAAAACAAATTGTTTTGCTTCTTCCAATACGTGTTGCAAGTTTTTGTAGTTCTCTTTTGACGACTAACAAACAATCCTTTTAATTCCTATGAGATTCTCGTGAAATTGTTGCATTGTAGATTCATCAATGCTCCCATTATATTGCTTCCATTTTTTAGTAGCTAAGTTTTTATAATCCTTCTACGTTAACGTGACGGTGGCTTCTTTTTGTTGAATTTTGTGGAAATATGTTGAGCTTTTATATTTAATTCTCTAAGTGCGGAAATACCAAGTACTTGAAGTTAATGAACCAATCAATTACATAAAACACATTCAACCATAACATAGGATGTCCCCAAGGGAAAACCCTCAAAACAACGAGGATGAAAAAACCTGGCAAATATTTAGAGCATAATTATGATAGATAATAGAGAATGTATTTTACAATAAAAAAATTGCTTTCGACACCCCAGGTGCAAGATAAAAAGGAACAAAACACCCCAAGTGTAGATACAAAACAATAGAGAAGA
Organism: Pseudotsuga menziesii; assembly: GCA_001517045.1. Classification (NCBI taxonomy): domain Eukaryota; kingdom Viridiplantae; phylum Streptophyta; class Pinopsida; order Pinales; family Pinaceae; genus Pseudotsuga; species Pseudotsuga menziesii. The sequence goes on from LPNX010201944.1 coordinate 6,392, forward strand.
AAGATCAATTGGATGAACTTTCCATTGAGTTCAATACAACATATAACATGTCAAACCACTGCCATGCAAGGAATATAAAACCATTGCATCGAGAATTAGCCTCCCATGCAAACTATAGTGAATTTCCTTCATGGATAATTGTTGTGTACTTTGGTTTCTTTAATCCTACATGATCAATGCACTATGACTTTATTCTTTTACATTAAATCATACACAACTATCCTTGAAAGTGAACTAGCCTCTTAACTGGATGTGGGATCACTTAGTTAACAAGTTAACTTAAGTGTCATCATGTAATAGGTGTAACTGAGGAGTCATAACTTAAGCATCATCTTTTAGTTTAACTAAAGTGTTGTAATGCAAAACACTTTAGTTAACTAGTTCTTTTTTTCTAACACTTTAGTTAACTAATATTAACTAAAATCATGATGATTGATTTAATGAAGTGACCACTGCGAGTTCTCCTTTAATTAATTGATGCATACATTTTTTTTTTACAAAAGCGGTTATGTTATATAAAAATCAAAATAGAGATAAAAGAGAGAAGTACAACAAACTGATTTTTACAAAAATCAGATTCTAAAAGTTTGCAGCTTCTCGTACAAACATGTTCGAACATTCCCTCAGACAGATAAACACCAGCCTAGCATCCTAAGGAGGTAAAGCTAAGGATAAAAAAAGATTGGCTGAAATCCCATTCTTACTTAAACCCATTGACTTATTAGCAGCATGATCTGCCAAGTCATTTAGCTCACTAAGAATATGAAATAACTCTAAACGTCGAAAGGTCTTAGAGAGAGTCTTAATTCTTTTAATCAGTCTGGCCAACCTCAAATTTCGACTCTGACTTGCTCCATTTAGCGCCTGGATTATTAACCGAGAATCCCCAAAGACAATAGCTTTCTCAACTTCTTTTTCTTTCAACTACTTGATTCCTTGCCACAACCCGTAGGCTTTAGCCATGTTATTGGAGTCGATTCCAATATTCCAGAAATATTCCACTTCTATTTTAACCTCAGGACAAATAATGACCCCTCTGCCTCCCGCCATCCCTGGATTCCCCTTTGAGGCACCGTTGAAGAACAACTTGAACATCTTCCTTTCTTTCATCCAGTTTCCAAATTGAGATTTATGAAGTCTAATTTCCCAAATGTCCAGCTTCTTCGGGATTGGATCTATGTCAACAACAGAAGAATTAAAGGAATGCATCAAATTAATCTCATTGGATGCGATCTTGGTTTTTTTCCTAGCGATCTGGTTGATGTTTAAAACCTCTCCCATAACAGCTTGCGTCTTGGAAACTATTTTCCCTGGCATTTGATCTTTGTTCTGGAATATTCTATGCTTTTTTCGCTAGCTTTGATCATCCAACATTGTTTAATTCCCTTTTTATTCTCCAATTTTCCTTTGTGCGCCTTTCCCCAATTAACAAACCAACGTTGAGCATTACCAAGAACCTCCACCATGCCAAACCATAGGATAGTGAGCTGATCCCAAACAACTCTACGAAGGGGTAGATGAAGAAAAGATGCAACATGGTTTCACAATTGACACGACATAGTGGGTATCTAAACGGGCCTTCAATCCCACGCATTTCCAGGTTCTCTCCCGTAAGGATCTGGCTGTGCAACGCTATCCAGCAGACAATGTTGATTTTAGACAATGTTGGAGCTTCCCAAAAGTTCTTCTAGATCGTGAGGTTGTTGGCAATGCTGGGGAATGTCGAGTACACGATGTAACCATGAGCAGAGGTGTACAACCCAGATCTGCCCCATCCACGGTGGTCTTTGACTCCTCTAGCCACCAGTGCAATGCTAGAAAGATAGTCCAAGAATTGTCGTTTCTATCCATCCATCTCCACTAAGCACTCCAAATTCCATCCGATCCACCTTTGAGGAGTCTCAATATCCCATTGGGCTATGTTTCACATCGTGTTGATTCCCTACCATTCAAACCACCTTCTAAAAGCTAGAAGAGATGGAGGCAGCGATTTCACAATGATTGAGTCTTGCCATAACTTAATCAACTTACCTTTTCCATGTATCCAGTGAAGATCATCCTTGAATCTAGGCAACGCCTTCTTACAAAGAGAGAAGATGGCAGAGCCGTGGTTGATCATGGGAACAAAATCCAGACATTGGAGTCTCGGTCCTATGAAATACTTGTTCCAAATCACCTTACTGCCCTAGGAGGGCTTTTGGTCAACCAGATTCCAAAGCAACTCACCTCCCAATGCTAAAATTTGGAATTCCATATTTCTAAGCTGGAGGCCTCGTTCCATCCAAGACAATTTATTTTTTCTCCAGCTGATAAGAGCAAATGTTTTCCCTTCCCCTTTTTGCCCTCCTTGCCAAAGAAAGGATCTCAACATACTCTCTATTTTTGCTCAAATTTTGGGTCGAGCCAATAGAATAGAACACTAATAGAGCGGATAGCTATTGAGAACAGATTTAATCATTACCAATTTCCCAGTCGGATTTAACCAAACAACACCCTAGGAAAGGATTCTTTTTTTGAATTTTTCAATTAGTGAATTCCAGTCTGATCTCTTCGACTTAATTATGAAAATAGGGATCCCTCGATATTTAAATGAGTTCCAAATAGTAACTCCTTCAATTTCTAGTATCCGGGATATCCCAGACATCTCCCCCGGATTGATATTCCAACTGTAGATCGAGCTCTTTCTAAGGTTTAGTTTTCTCCCCGAAGCTTGACAATAATGATCCAATTCAGCTTTGAATCTTCTGGCTATGAGTTGACTTGCTCCTCCGAGCAGATGGCAATGAGTTGACTTTCTTCTCCAAGCAGAATTGTGTCATCTGCAAACAGAGCATGATTGATGTTTTTAGTTCCTCGAGCCATACTAATACCAATTAAGTCCTGGTCCCTCCTTGCTTACTCGAGTTGGAGACTTAGAAGGGAGGCTTGGATTGCATAGAGCAGAGGCGAAAGCGGCCAACCTTGCATCAATCCTTTCGTGGCTTGGAAGAAACCAGTCGCTCTTCCATTAACAAGGGGACGATCCAAGGCATACTGATGCAGGCTTTGACCCAACTGATGAAGCTCAAATCAAAGCCATATCTTGCCATAACATTGAGGAGATAGGTATGAGAGACTATGTCAAATGTGCTGGCTAAGTCAATCTTCACCACCATACCTTTTTCACCATTCTTTAGGCTGGAGTGAATTGCCTCTTGGGCTAGGATAATATTATCCTAGATTCTCCTGCTTTTAATAAAACCTCCCTGGTTCTTTGGAATAATTTGAGGCAGGATTTCTTTTAACCTTCTAGCCATTAACTTGGAAATAATCTTGTACCCAATATTACACAGGGAGATTGGGTGAAATCAGTCAAAGGAGTTCGCATATTTTTCTTTGTGAATAAGTGCAAGAAAGTCTGAATTGGTGCTTCCACCGATTTTGTTACATCTCTAAGATTTTGTCACCATTTTGAATAAGTATTTATGAACAATTTCCCAACGTGTTTTGATGAAGATTGCGTCGAAACCATCTGGACCAGGTGCCTTCTCATCCTTCATATCATGCATGACATCTTTCAACTCTTCAATCGTGATTCTCTTAATCAGCATGTCGTTGTCTCTTTTTCTAACGACTTTTGGAATTAAATCCATGATCTCAATATCAACAATGGTGTCGGCCTCTTCTGAATAAATAGTGCCGAAGTGGCAAGTGGCTTCAATTTTGATCTCTTAAAAATCACGAATAACATTATCCTGGGTGTGTATCTCATGCACCACTTTAAAATTCTTTCTCAATTCTGCATGTTTATGGAAGAACCGAGGGTTATGATCTCCAGCTTGGAGCCAGAGACACCTGACTTTCAGCCTCCCTAGCGCAGCCTCCTGTCTGCAGGCATCGAGGAGCTCTTACTACAATTGAACTTCTTTATTTTGGTCCTCCGGTTTGGAGTTTTAAGAGTTGTTGCCCATTTCTTAAGCGCCCTCTTAGTTCTACACAGTTTTTCTTCCCATATGTAGAATGGAGAGCTCGTGACCAGAGCAATCCAAGATTCAACAACATTCTTCATGAAGTCATTGTGTGAGACCCACAAAGGACTGGAGCAACAAGGAATGGGGCCAAGGTTCTGGTCTTTCCTTATATAGAGCAAGATAGGTTTATGATATGAGCCTCCAAACGCCATGATTTTGGAAGAAGAGTTCACTCCCATGAGGATAAAGGAGTCTTGGACCATAAATCAATCGAGCCTGGCAGCAATGTGTCCTGGCCCCAATCTTTTGTTATTCCAAGTGTATTTCCCTTTGGCTGGTGTTACAGCTGATTTCACCACACATGGTAGGTCACATATTTATGGCCTCCCCTGTCCATCTACAGACTCTTTGGACCCCATGGACTTGTATTATCCTTTGATGTTCCAAGATCATCCCTTAAAAACCCTTGTTTATGACTGTACGCGACTTTTAACCTCATACTCGCATGTACACGTGACTTTGACCTCAAACCCGCGTACATCGGGATGTGTGCATAAAGCTAAATATTTTTGGATTTTTCCTCATATGAGTTTGAACCACTTGACTCTTGGCCTTCCAAATGCATTTCGAACGCTCGGATTTGACCCTCCATCACCCTTTTGGAGTGCTATATAAGGAACCCCTTGGATACATTGAAGAGGAGGAATTGAAGAGCAAAGAAGCTATAGTCCATTGTTGCCTTAGTTTGCTTGTACTTGAGTCTGGATCCCTTTGTCCCTTTTTAGCACTTTGTGTGCTTCCTAAGCTTGCCTTTGTCTTGTGAGCTTGCTATCGAGAGATGGAGGATTGAGGTGGTGGAGGCCCAGGTGGAGGACTCGGTTTCTCTGGTTCGTAGACGTGCCGACAGAGGTTGTCACTTTTGTAATCTCTGATTTTACTAATAGAAATATCTTTTCCTGTCTAATTAACATGCAATTGAATGAATGTTGAATCCATGGATATGTTTAATTGCTTATACATTGATGAATATATATATGCTAGAGTAGGTCTAACACTTTATTATATAGCATGCTTGTATTATTTGCTGTTGTTGAGAGTGAATTGCTAAAGAAAGCGTGAATTGGAAAAGCTCAATGGGGATCTACTTCAACCGTCTGAAACAAGGTACGATTCGATATCCCTTAGTGTTAGATGTTTGGTTTCTTTGGCATATTGGGAAAGAATGATTTTTGGTGTCTAGCTGTCTGTTGTGGTACACCCCAAGCCATAGGAAGTTTCTCTTCGTAACAGAATTGGTGACTATACTGGGGAAGTTCCTTGTTTTTGTTTGGGCTTAGGGGCACAATGTGCTTGATCTTATTGACTTGCTCTCTGTTTCTCCTCGTTTTTTGTCGCATTTTATAGTATGTTCATACATTGACACTCCCCTTTATTAGTTTGACCCTTAGCCCGCTTTTTACCACTGTCTTCTCTGTATACGTAGGTTTTTGACTAAAAGTAGCGTACATACGTAGGTTTTTGGAAAAGTCGCGTATACATGCAGGTTTTTGGCCAAAATCAGCATATACATGCAGGTTTTTGGCCAAAAGTCTCGTACATATGTTCTTCTTCTTTATACAGTCGCGTACATCATCCCTTTTGGTTGAGTTTGATGTTGTGGGAAGTTGTTGGGTGGGTTGTGAGTGTGGCTGGGTCTTCCTGGCTTCTGATGTTGTCTATTGATTGCTTCTTTTGTGACCAGAGACCACTTTTTCATTGATTTTTTCTTTGAAAGTAGTTCTAGTCATCTATCTCATTTTTTGTTTTGCCATTAGTGCATTACTCTTTTTGTCTCGGTGTCTTGCTGGGATTGTGTTTTATACTTGCTGGAGAGACTGAGGGCTTTAGTGACTTTTATTGCATTTCAATTCTTTTATATTGAAAATACAAAATAGTTGCATTCTTACTTGCATCTCACATATGGATTTAAGGAGGATTGCTTGGATGAAAGTTGTGTTTAGGCTTTCGTATAGGAAGGATTGCATTGACATTTGAAGGAAAAATCTTGCACCTCATGTAGTGGCATACCCTATTCTTCATTCTACACATTGCACTTGGCATTGCTTGTTAGGTGTGCATATTTACTTCACTCCTGAGTCATGACTTCATCAGTTGCACGACCATTTCCCCTTTCAGTAATCACGGCCAATTAAAATCAACACTTAATAAATAAATTACACTCTTTTCTTTTCTAGGGTGCATCAACAAGAATAGGTTTTAGGGTCTTGGAATAGTTCATTGTGAGTCAATTCTCCAAGACCACTAAACAAAACAATTGGGTGTCTGCCCAGGTGAGAGAGTGAAATCCTTGGTATAATTTGTGTTCTTAGGAGGCCCCTCTTACACAGGAGTTAAGCGCAAGGCAACGCACACGATTATGATTGGGATAACCCTTAGTCACTTTCTATGAGCACCATAGATATTTCCAGGATTGCATTCGTATCTAGGGGCTCTTTCGAGAGTTTCGGGCTTTTCCACCCTGCCCATACAATTGATCCCGCCTGTGAGTGTCCGCCTAAGAATTGGTTATATTGGGGTGACCTTAGTTACCTTACCTAGGTATCGCAGGGGGTACTTGCAGAGGTTATTCTGTAGGTGTCCTGGCCAGGTAGGGGTCGGACGCCACATTCATTTTACGCGTTGAAGCCAAGGGCCACTGTAATTGGTTACATACCTCCGCTTGTAGTGTATGGGAGTCTCGAGCCTTTCTTAGGCGAGACATACCTGCTACATTCGGGAGCTCACTTATCCTCTGTAACACCCCAGTTTCGACCCCGTTTGCATTAAAAATGTATATGATGTATATATTGTACTTAATCATGGTGTGGAGCTAAAGGCAAAAGCCCCACCGTTGATTTAGCGTTTTATGTTACGGCGATTAAAATCGTTAGCCAAGGTATATTCATGCTAGCCGCCACATTATAATTTTGGCATCATGTAAATATGCATTTTAATTAAAATACCTAGAACCAACTATTTCTATGCAACAAATAATGAGATGGGGGCATGATTTTCCTAAGGATAAGGAGGGGGAAATATTTAACCTTTGGCGCCAATGAGGAAAAGCCAAATGTCAAAGGGAGATCCCGTGAAATAGACAACTACCTTTCTTGTCTCATTCACCCAATCATTTAATTCTTCCAAAAATGGTTGAGTTAGTTAATGCATGGGGATGGGGAAGAGTATGGTAGTCATAAATTCAAATTGAAGAAGTCATCAGATTTTGGAAAACATTTTTTCTGACTTGTGGGGCAAGTAAATGCTTGGGAAGGCTTGCCCAAGCCATTACTCACCCATTACTTCCATTTTCCTCACCCATTCTCCTTCACGTGGCCTTCCTGCATGCAGCTGAAGCTTCTTGTGTGTTCATCCTTCACATTAGAGTCATTTTCCTCATATTTGCGTGCCTAGAAATTCGTTTTGGTATTGTCCAACAAGTGGGCAAGAAAGATTTACGTTTTTCCTGTATTTTCATGGATTCTTTAATGGCTTGGAATCGTTTTTACCTTGTTAAGTGGCCAAGAAGCTAGATTCATGTTTTTTTGGGGTTTATACTAGTCGTTTTGGCTCATGTATTGCCATAGTCACCTTAAAAAATTAGAAATGCGATTTGGGTTTTTGCAGAGGTCGATTTTGGCTCTATGGTGTCATTAAATGATTGTTGAGATTGTATTTCTCTCCTAAGTGTTTTGTTCTCCATCTGTAAATCTGTTTTTGGGGTTTCCCCAATGTTTTCTGTTGCATTCCCCACTATTTGTCAATCTGAAAATCATTTTGAATTTGCTATCGATTTATAGGAGAGACCACGTTATGTTGGGTGTTGGAGATGAATTCATTTTTGGCCACGTTAGGGCCAAAACGTCTTTGGGATACGGATTGTTGTTAGGGGGTTGTTTTCACCTATATTGGCAATTCATTTTCGTTGCCAAAGTGTTTTCCTCAGCCCCAAACTTATGTATATTGTTGTGTGTGCATTTTTGTTTTGGTCTGAACTGTTATGCACCTTACTTTGGGTCTGAACCAGTTAGGAGTGGAAGAGGTAGGTTGGTTGATAAACCTAGCGTATGGGGAACCTCATTGAGAGATCTTGAGGGCTGATTATTCCTTACTGCACATCCTGAATGGCATTGGAAGGGAATGCATAGCCTGAGGGATTGTACAACAGAGAAGGGGATGATTCCTTGTGTTGGGTGTGTACGTGTTGGAAGAGACAAGTTAGATCTTTTGTAGGTGTCCATGGCTCTATGGTTGAGCTCACTAGCTTAGTAAACAAGTCTTTCCATCCCCTTGGTAGTCTGATAAACCCAAACATAGCTTTGGCTTGATTGAGCTTTGACATATCTTTGGCTATGTGTGAGCTTGCTTAGTTCCTTATTCCTCGTGGGAATCATGCCCAACTCGGGGGTGGCAGTGTTGCTGAGAGATTAAGGAGCACACTGGCCTATGGTTGGGTGGAACGTTGCAGTGACATAGCTGGTTGCGGACGAGCTTCTTCATAAGATAAGTATTATTGTCTATTTCATCTCTGCAATTGTATTTGATGTTTAATGAAAATGATGAACATGCTAAATGCTTGAATGGAACGTAGTTTGCTTCCACTGTATGATAAATAATTATGCATCTATGCATGTTTTAGTTCAAAGCATTTCAATTTTTATCATGTGTATGTTCATGGGGCTAGTTGCCTGGGTAGATCGTATTACGATGGCGTCCTCTTCACCAGTCGGAGGGTTGGGGACATTACATCCTCCCCTTGGCTTGTTTGCATTTTGGCTGTAGATTTTCTTAGGAGTGTGCTCTTTGTGTGCTAGTTGGCCTTTGGGATCATGGTTATTTGAGTATATTTATGCTCTCTTAAGTTTGGATCCTTTTATTTTCGGCATACCTGGTATCTTGTCACCCGTCCTTGGTCTTAGTGCAAACCCTGGTGTTGGATTAGGGGGCACTACAACCCCTTACCTTGTTTATAGATTTAAGAGTGGTCATATTCCACCCTCTGCTCCATTTGTTGAGGATTTTTACTCCCTTTTCCTCGTCTTAACACCAGTGTTCACCCTCATGGGGGTGGTAATGGATGCATGAACATTGGGTCTACACCTTACATTCCTCCTTATGCCCCATCATCCACCGCATTGTTTCCTTTGAATGTTGTTGTCATGATCAATCCTCCCAATATCCTATAGTTTGGACTCTTTACTGATTGTTTCCAATTGTTTTGGACTAATATTGTTGTCATGTAGGGTCTGGTTTTTGTACACTCTCACCGAGGACTTTGTCTCATTCGTATCTATTTCAAGTATCATGTCTAAATTGGCATATAGGTTAGGATGTCACATTTGCTTGCATTTTGCATGACCTTATGGCCGTTTCATTCTAACCTTAGGTACGAACCCATTCCATGATGTCATGGAACCTTCATACTTCTTGTAGAAGTGGCGTTGTGTGAATGGTAGAGCTTTCCCATACATGGGTGCCCTAGTTAGATCCTTTATTACATTTGGTGCCCATGTTGACGTTTCTCCTTTAGGGTGCGGGAGTCCCTTTTTAGTCCCGCCATGTCCTTGAGCAAGAGCTTCATACTCCTCTTGAACTTTATGCTAGCCATTTCCCTTGAGACTCCCTTCTATATATCAAGTTGTAATTGCATTTTCATGAGTTTTGCTTTCCTTCTTGAGCTTTATGCCAGCTCCCTAACTTTGAGTTATCAGCCATATAGCCCGAGCTTGTCTCATGTCTACCCAAGCAGAGCCTTTTTACATATCTTTTGCAGCTTGATCATCCCTTCTACTGGGAGGAGACCTTCCCCCGAGTGTTATTATCCTGCAAATATATCCTTGCATTGAGCATAGGCATGTTCCACTGCTTGGAACTAGTTTGCTTGCCCCCTGACACTCGTCTCCTCCTAGATTTGTACTATAAAGCACTTTTATTATTTTTCAAGCTTTTCAAAATATCTGAAAAAAGTCCAAAAAATAAAAAAAACCAAAAAGTCGGACAAGAAAAGATGTTATCTTTGGCAGTAATTGAGTTGTGTCGCCTTCAATTAGAGCACTGTACTCGTTACTCTGAGTTTATCTCCATCGACTAGTTAAGCTTTCAGTCCCTACGGAGCCTCTGTTGATGCCTCCTATGTCACAGAGATGTCCTAGTTTGCATATCGAGTCCATGCTTCCTACCTTCAGTCATCGTTTGCCTTTATGCTCTTATTCGAAGGAAGTTGAAGCCCGAGTTAGCCATTCCTCAGTTATCTTGACTTTGCATGTTGACCATTCCCGATACTGTTACTGGTTCGTGCACATCTTGTTCATGTTCTTCCACATTATACAGCGCTGCTGAGTACCTCGTGTTGGTGGATGGGGGATGCCATAATGCCCTCCTTCCAGCGGATTCCATTCCATCGACATCAAATCATTTATTCTGGAATAGGAGTCTAGAGGCCTTTGATTGCCTTGAGACTTATAGTCATCAGTGGTAGGTTCTCTCGCTATTGACAATTTTGGAAATACACCAATGTCCCCTGATCGATGGACTCTTCCAAGTGTTCGACCTCAACACATCTATTCACAGTTGTTAGATTGCACTATGTACCTTGATTCCCATTTTCATTATCAGTGGGTGATCTCACGTCTGTTAACGGTATACATCAATGACTGGTAATCAGGCAATGGACTACTATGTTCGACCTCGACACATCTATTCACATGGTAGGACATGTACTCGTAACGTTTTGTGTAGAAGACCTTCCAGCTTGGTGGCATTCCATATATGCTACTTCCTTGATCATGCCATTGCTCATGAAATTTCAGCTCTTGTGATTTGATTCTAGTGTATATAAGATATCTTCAGCTACTATGGAGAAGATATTGATCCATTGTATATCTTCAACCATTATGGAGATCTTAATCTATTGTACATCTTCATCCACTTTGGAGATTCTGGTCTATTGTATATTGTATGTGGCGATGACCACATATGACACGTTTTGTATATCATGCCTATTCATGGCCATTGTACTCTTATGTATCCGGGACTGCTCCATGTATTTGCAGTCACATGGATAGATTTATCATTGTGTTGTACTGATGAGTGGCTGGTTCTTCTTCCTAGGTCTTCATTACTCCACTTATGGGATGGATTTTATAATGTATTTCGGCCATCATGTTACCCCTCTGACCTTACACATTAGGGGGCATATGTTACAACTGATTTTACCACACATGGTATATCACATATTTATGGCCTCCTCTATCCCTCTGCAGACTCTTTGGACCCCATGGACTTGTATTATCCTTTGATGTTCCAAAATCATCCTTTAAAAACAACTCTTTATGGCTATACACGAATTTTAACCTCATACTCGCGACTTTTGACCTCAAACCTGCGTACATCGAGATGTTTGCATAAAGCCAAATAGTTTTGGATTTTTCCTCATATGAGTCCAAACCACTTGACTCTTGGCCTTCCAAATGCCTTTCAAACGCTCGGATTTGACCCTTCATTACCCTTTTGGAGTGCTATATAAGGAACCCCTTAGATACATCGAAGATGATGAATTGAAGAGCAAAGAAACTATAGTCCATCGTTGCCTTAGTTTGCATGTACTTGAGTCTGCATCCCTTTTTCCCTTTGGAGCACTTTGTGTTCTTCCCAAGCTTTCCTTTTTCTTGTGAGCTTGCTATTGAGAGATGGAGGATTGAGGTGGTGAAGGCCCAGGTGGAGGACTCGGTTTCTCTGGTTCATAGACGTGCTGACAGAGGTTGTCACTTTTGTAATCTTTGATTTTATTAATAGAAATATCTTTTCCTCTCCAATTAATGTACAATTGAGTGAATATTGAATCCATGAATATGTTTAATTGCTTATACATTGATGAATATATATGCTAGAGTAGGTCTAATTTATTATATAGCATGCTTGTCTTATTTGCTGTTTTTCAGAGTGAATTGCTAAAGCAAGCATGAATTGGAAAATCTCAACGGGGATCTACTTCAACGTCTGGAACAAGATACGATTCGATATCCCTTTGGCCCCACCCTCAATTCTTAATGAGTTGGAAGATTTGATGGGTAGGTTCCGATGAAATGGGTGAAGTATTATGAGGGTATATTTATTTTTTGTTTGTTTGTTAGAGATGCCCATCACTCGGGGCCAATGTAGTCCAACCATTGGCTAAGAAACCACAACCTAGGGGCATCTAAGTCGTCACCTAACCAAATCTCACAAATCGTAGGTATAATAGATTATGCGGAATGGAAGGATTTTCAATACCTTGGGCTTCATATCAGTAGAACGAAACCAAGAAGATGTATGTGGGTAGGCATAACAGAAAAAATAAAATCAAAACTCCAGCAAAGTTGGGGTGCAACTTGGATAAATTCAGCAGGGAAGCTATTTCAGGTCAAGGTGGTCCTATTTTCTCTTCCTTTATTTTAATTTTCTCTCTGTTTGGCCCCACCCTCAATTCTTAATGAGTTGGAAGATCTGATGGGCAAGTTCCTATGAAATGGGGGAAGTATAATGAAGGTATATTTATTTTATGTTTGTTTGTTAGAAATTCCCATCACTTTGGGCCAGCGAATTTCAACCATTAGCTAAGAAACCACTACCCTGGGGCATCTAAGTCATCACCTAAGGATCCCACCCAGCCTGGGCCACACCAACCCTTAACATGGATGGATTTTTTGGTGTCTCCTCGCATCTAAGTCACCCCTAAGGGCATTTAACTCGAATCGCCTAGCAAACGAAACCCAAACCTTAACCAAGTGAGCTAATGGGAATTGACATAATGAGCGTAGCTTTCACTTGGTTAGCTAAAAGAAGATTAAAAATCCATTTTGAAAAGGAGGTCTTCAAAGTCAAGACCTCAAGATAAATAATCTAGCAATTGATGCAAAACTTATATGGAGGCTCGAGGACAACTCATGAATAAATCAAGTGTTGAATATAAAATATCTGAGGGCTCGAGATTAATATTGATAGATTCCCCCTCCAGCAAAGTTGGGGTGCAACTTGGATAAATTCAGCGGGGAAGCTATTTCAGGTCAAGGCAGTCCTATTTTCTCTTCCTTTATTTTAATTTTCTCTCTGTTTGGCCCCACCCTCAATTCTTAATGAGTTGGAAGATCTTATGGGCATGTTCATATGAAATGGGGGAAGTATAATGAAGGTATATTTATTTTTTGTTTGTTTGTTAGAAATTCCCATCACTTTGGGCCAATGAATTTCAACAATTGGCTAAGAAACCACTACCCAGGGGCATCTAAGTCGTCACCTAAGGATCACACCCAACCTGGGCCACACCAACCCTTAACATGGATGGATTTTTCGGTGTCTCCTCGCATCTAAGTCACCCCTAAGGGCATTTAACTCGAATCGCCTAGCAAACGAAACCCAAACCTTAACCGAGTGAGCTAATGGGAATTGACATAATGAGCGTAGCTTTCACCTAGTTAGCTAAAAGAAGATTAAAAATCCATTTCGAAAAGGAGGTCTTCAAAGTCAAGACCTCAAGATAAATAATCTAGCAATTGGTGCAAAACTTATATGGAGGCTTGAGGACAACTCATAGATAAATCAAGTGTTGAATATAAAATATTTGAGGGCTCGAGATTAATGTGTCTAGATTCCCCCTCCAGCAAAGTTGGGGTGCAACTTGGATAAATTCAGCAGGGAAGCTATTTCAGGTCAAGGCGGTCCTATTTTCTCTTCTTTTATTTTAATTTTCTCTCTGTTTGGCCCCACCCTCAATTCTTAATGAGTTGGAAGATCTAATGGGAAGGTTCCTATGAAATGGGGGAAGTATAATGAAGGTATATTTAATTTTTGTTTGTTTGTTATAAATTCCCATCACTTTGGGCCAGCGAATTTCAACCATTGGCTAAGAAACCACTACCCAGGGGCATCTAAGTCGTCACCTAAGGATCGCACCCAGCCTGGGCCACACCAACCCTTAACATGGATGGATTTTTTGGTGTCTCCTCGCATCTAAGTCACCCCTAAGGGCATTTAACTTGAATCGCCTAGCAAACAAAACCCAAACCTTAACCGAGTGAGCTAATGGGAATTGACATAATGAGCATAGCTTTCACCTAGTTAGCTAAAAGAAGATTAAAAATCCATTTCGAAAAGGAGGTCTTCAATGTCAATACCTCGAGTTAAATAATCTAGCAATTGGTGCAAAACTTATATGGAGGCTCGAGGACAACTCATGGATAAATCAAGTGTTGAATATAAAATATCTGAGGTCTCGAGATTAATATGTCTAGATTCCCCCTCCCCACCCCACCCCACCCCCCCTCGACAAACCAAAAAGGGTTGCATATATGGCTTCTTTGCTCCAAGGCTTGGGAATTATTTTAGAGGCAATTATATTGGATCCATGGAAATGGGAAATGGATCAGTATTTGGAAAGACAAAAATTAAATAATCAATCCTTAGGGGAACATGTAGAATTGGATGAGCTCCAAGCATGGATGACTAAGGACGGCTTTAAAAATATTTGGAATATTTCTAACTGGTTTGAGTCAACACCCGGGGAATGGACAATGTGGAAAGAAATTGAACTTCTAGATCATTTAGCTCCAACATATAACAATCTAAAGTTACTTTTGGAGGGAAAATCTCCCACGGGCCATCAAAATAAAGATAGCGGGGAATGGGGATCTATAGGAAATTACATGGTGACATAAGGATATCTTTCCCTCTCTTCTCTCCAAGAAGGTAACTCAGACCATGCTTTTTGGAAAGGTATTTTGTGTAAGTGTGTTCCTAAGGTTTATTTCTTTTGTAGGCTCCTCACTCATAACAAACTTCTCATAAGAGTTAATTTAGCGAAAAGGGACTTTTATGACCCCTTTCAGATGCCCTATATGTGCCTCATCTTTGGAGAACTTCCAACATTTGTTATTTGAGTGCCCTTACTCCTAGTAGATTTGGTTTCACGCTACCTCTCTAGTATGCAATGGCTTACTTTCTCGAAGGTCCACATTAGAAAAGTTTAAATATCGAGGAAGGAGGTATCCCACTTCTCTTAAGGGTAAAGGTTGGTTTAAATAGTGAGGCATAGAAGAAGAAACTATAGGAGTTGTTAAGCAGGGTCAAGTAGCTTGAATTTCAGATGGAAAATCTGAATGGCGGGGTGTACCTGATCAAACATGGACCTGAACACCTAGGCATGGTTTTTTTTAGAAGGGTAATTCTCTATTTTTCCTTAACAAGTTTTATGTATTAACAATTTAAGCAACCATTGGGTATATTTGTTAGAATCTACAGTTCTTAGGCTATTTTCAGTTCTATTTCCACCCAACGGATTTATGGGATAAATTTTGATTTTTGTAATGGTAGGCTAGGATGGAACTACTAGACATGGTTGTTAGTGGTCATAAAACTTGAAACTCTAGTCGTGGCTTTGCCACCTTTTTAATATAAAAACTTATAATCATTCTTGTTATATATAATAAGGATGATGATGCTGATGATGATGATGAAGTAGAGCCATCCGACTTTCTTAAGGGGACAACAATACAATTTTTTTCAACAAATATGTCAATTATAAGAGAAATTATAATGCAACATGGGATATTAAAGATTCTTAGGGGAGCTAGGTTAATTCCAAGTAGACTTGGAAAAAGTAGCTTTGGAACATATTATAGCCCACTTTAAGGATCCAAACAAAACAAATATTCTTTCTCAGTTACATATGGTTAGACAATATCCTAAATTCTTCTCAATTGAAGAAGGGAAAAGTACTGGAATGACGGTTACTTTGAAGGAGATTAAAGAGGTTTTGAAGAAGTTTGCTAGATCCAAACGTCCACTACTTTATGTCTCGATTGTAGAATTCTTTGATCTCATTGGAGGAGAGATTTTGGAGATGGTAGAAGAATCTGAGAGACAAGGCTATTTTTCAAGAGCATTAAATTATACATTTATAGGCTTGATTCCTAAAAGTGAGAAGCTATAATATTTTTCGTGTTTTTAGACTAGTTTCACTTTTCATTTTGGTCTATAAGATAATCACTAAGATCATTTCAAATAGAATAAAACCAAATTGGCAGAAATTACGACAAAGGAAGAATCTAGTTTTCTTGCCAATAGACAAATATTAGACTCTATTGGGGTCACTTAGGAGAGTCTCCATTATGTAAAAACGAAAAAGTTTGATGCATTAATTTTAAAGATGGATATGGTGAAGGCATCCGATAGGGTGGGTTGGGTTTTCTTAAGGATGGTCCTTCTTCAGATAGGACTTCCTCTAGAAGTTATAGATTGGATCATGGCCTATGCATCTTCTACTTTCTTTGTTTTTTTAGTAAATGGTTCTCCTAAAGGTTTTTTCGAGAGTTTTAAAGGGATGAGACAAGGATGTCCCTTGCATCCTTCACTCTTCCTCCTTGTGATTAAAGGGTTGAGCAGATTAATTGGGAATGCAAAAAGGGAGGGAAAACTCTCTATGGTTAAGATTACTTCTACAAATTTCATCACACGCCTACTTTTAGTGGATGATGTTTTGATCTTTGGGAATGGATCATTTGAAGATTGGAAAGCTTTATCTGCGAAAATAAAGGTATTTTGTGATGCATCAAATATGGAAGTTAGTCTTCAAAAGCCAAGTTTCTTGAGGAATGGTGTTGAAAGACACCATGAATCAAATATTCAAATTTATGTCAGATAACATGGGTCCCTTCATGGCCAATGTGTATCCATACTTTAGCTACATCGATAACACAAACGACATTTCTTTGGACTATGCTCTGTTTAAGTCCACGTTTACAGTGGTGCAAGACAAAGATCATAGCTACAACAACTTGTTCAAGGCATTGGTTGATGCTTTTTTATTGACCATGGAAGGCTTGGGATATTCCAATATTCCAATCATCATTACTGAAAGTGGATGGATTTCTGCCAGCCCAGATGTGGCCACAATTGAGAATGCTTAGACATATAACAATAATCTGATCAAACATATATTATCAACTACAGAGACACCCAAAAGGCTGAGAATGAGCATCGAGACATATGTCTTTGCACTCTTCAATGAGGATTTGAAAGACATTGGTACAGAGAGTAACTGTAATGCCCCGGTTTTGACCCCGTTGCATTAGATGTATATGGTGATGTATATATTGTAAATGATCATGGTGTGGAGCCAAAGGCCAAGGCCCCACCATTGATCGGTCATGCTATGTTTTGGGATTTAAATTTGTTGTCGATGGTATATCAGGGCATGCGGCATATATTATGTTGGTCATCATGTAAATATGCATCTACAATTAATTAAATGAACCCGACCAGCTACGATCGTGACAACTAAAATGAGAAAGGGGCATGATTTCCACAAGGATAAGGATGTGGGGGAAATTGTCAAACCTTGGCCAATGAGAGAAAAATACCCATGTGTCTTCTTTTCCTTGCTTTACCCAACCACTTTCATTGAAGAAATGCTGGTGGTGGTTGAGGTAGTTATGATCTTTGGGAGTGGGGTGGCAGGACTGTCAGTCCTCACCCACACGCACACTCTACCCACGATTTTGCTGTTCATCCCCTCATGCAGACACTTCCTCCTCTCCACGACTGTGCTGAAGGCTCACGCACTTCCAATTCACGTCCTCCCGGTTGTTGTTCATCCACGGACAAAAATGAAGCTGTTTTTCCTCACATAGGACCTCCATTGTCTGTTCATTCCTCACCGGGTCGGATTGTTTTCCACGCACATGACTCTTTCTTGTTTTGATCTCACGCAGCCAAGAGAGAGGAGCCGTTTCCACTGCCATTCACGTTTTCCTCACGAGGGAATCGACCGTGTTTTAACTCGTATTGGAATTGGGTGTGGATTTCTCTCATGCACTGTGTTTTTCCGTTGTTGTTACTCACCGAGCCAGCTGGGAGCCGTTCAGCCACTATCACCCACGATTTTCCTGTGGAAGGCCATTTTACCTCAGGGACTGTGTGTAAGTTCCTTGCTGACTTCAATGCTGTAGTTGGTTTGAAGTCGTTTTTCCCTGTTTAAGCTATGACAGCTAAATTAATTGCCTGAGTGCAATGGTTGGTCTTCGGACCGTGAGAGGAGCAGGGATGTTGGCTTAGATTTGCTTGATAAACCTGGTGGCTGGAAACCACACAAACAGAGCTAGAGGGTTGGCCTTCTTCTCCATCACC